>JASCZW010006864.1:0-80286 GCA_034211315.2 Aedes japonicus | reverse complement strand
GTTATAGTTAACAATTTAGAATACGTTTTTTCGAATTGAGATGAGGAGGGTATACTTGACTAATAGAATAAATAAAACAAAATTGGTACATACCTGACGTCGTTAGTTTCTATCTGAAGAAACGATCCGGAAAGGTTGCTCGGTTGGCGTTCATCGCCAACACAGATTCCGTCTGAAGGCTGACTTTCAGAACTACCAACTCCAGATATTGTTTCTTGTTCTGCCGACGAGCATCCATCTGCATTGTTGGGATTGGTTTCCAAACTTCGCTTCTTTTTCCACCACTCAATCATCGCACAATTTTTTCGCTTTTTGAACACCATTTTAGCGTCTAAACTCGCTGGGTCGCTGCACGCATCTGAAACAATGACTGCCAAGGCTATTTTGCTTTCTACTCATCAAAATACCGTTATTTTTACAAGCGCAGGCATAGTCATAATAACCTAAATGTCGTTGCATATGAATTACTTTTATCGTTCAATGCATTGTTTTTCAAAATTTGTTGCATTATTTAGTATAATAATTGAAGTGATTGCATTCGTATTCAATTACAGATGATGATTACGGAACATTTTCCACTGCAATAAGAGAAAATATATCTCACGACACCTATTAGTGGGGCATATCATACGAGTCATTCGAAAGTTTGATCATGATCTCGCTGCTGATGGTTTATTTTGTATCCTCATTCAGGCACCCGTTCTAACGAACGGGATATTTTTTCACTTCTACGCTTTGTGCGGATGTTCTACATCTCACTGTTCTCCCGCGTGGGTACGACTCGGAACACATATACATACTCACGGGTAGCGTATATGACTAATCGAAGTAATTTCAAAGATTATGGGTTGTGCTAAAAAAATGGTTTTTACCTTTACTATGCAATTTACAAGTATGTTGTCTTCAAACAAAATACTTCTTATTGTATAGGGAATAGACGTATTGAATAAAAACTTATCACATACATACTAAATAATTGAATTATAGATGAGCAAAGTTGGAAAACTCTATAATTTTCGCAACAACTTTAGGCTACAAAAGTAGTTTTAGGAATGATGAGAAAAGATACCTAACTTTTTTTCAAACCACAGGATGGCAAATTTAGTTGACTAACTTCAAGTGGAAACAGTTTTCAGAAAAAGTGTTCCATTGTTGTTTAAAAATTCGAGAAAGAGAAACATGAAAAATCTCTCCACTTTCGCCTTAATTTGATTGAGCTAATTACCGACAGACTCGCCCCTGTGTCAGCTAGTCCCTCAACTTCTTCTGACATTATTCGTACTTTTAGATGTGAACATTTGTGTATGTGTGTCTCAATCTGAAGGACTCGGCTGAAATAACAGTGTTGATATTTGGGAACCTGGCTTCGACTCGATGAAGAAAAGCGATCCCCTGACAATTCCACTATCATTCGTTTTTTGACTCCTCCTCGCCACGAGGTCTTAGGTCATGCCTGTTAGGGCATCTAAACGCTGTCGTATCGACGTAACCACACACGTGGCAAAAGATCTCCTTCCTTTTGCTACAGTCCTTCCACAAATGTCCGCTGTGCCTACAATTCCAACAAACGAGCGGTACAGTTGTCGAGGTCTGTGGATTTTCAGAATCATGTCGATCTCGCCTAGGGTCCTGGTTAGCGCGTGCTGATCTTTCAAACCGCTTCTGTAAAGTAAATATTTGATCAACAGTCTCTGCGTCTTCAGTTCCTAAGTCCGAGTCCTCAATAGATATTTGATGAACCACAGGTTTCGATTGACCTCCGACGGCATACAGATTTGGTTCGAGTGCGTCAAATCTGTAGCACATTTGTGCCAAGTGCTCAATCGATATTATCTGCTCTAACGCCAAGCGTCGCTTGTATCCGATCTTCATGTTTTCTACAATCAACTCATACTTTTCCCTCTCTGTCATCTTATGGTTTAGTCTTTGTGCTAGCATTTCAATATCCGCTAGAAAAGCGCTAAACAGCTCGTTGGGTCGTTGTTTCCCATTACGAAGTTCCTCTTTGACAATCCGATCACGGTTAGGGTTATCGTATCGCATTTTCAAATAACCCACTAGTGCTTCCCAAGTGTAAAATCGATCCTCATACGTCGTATTCCAAATATGCGCATTGTGCTTAAATAATAAATGCGCATGCATTCTCAGGTCATCCTTGCTGATGGCGTAGGACTGACACAATATATCGATTTGACGCAGGAAGTCCGTTACAGGAATGGGATTATTGTCCCCACAGAATTTTGGCCATTTTTCAATGATACTACATTGTTGATGTGGCTGGCGTCTTTGGTATCCGAAAAAACCTTGGGAGTTTGGAACCGCTGTTGGGTCGACTTGATTTGAGTACATTCCCCCAGGTTGTTGCACTCCTGGTTGAAACGACGTGTTAGGAACTCTTGGTGAAATGGATCCCCTGGTGAAATGGACCCATCCCATGTTTGTTGGTGGATGCTCTTCTGGGCTCTGATAAGACAACGCTAATGGCGGGACGGGATCGCGGAGCAATGCGTGACTTGCTCTAACATCTCTTTGAGAAATTTGCAACACTTCGGTATCCCGAAAGCCGACATTGGCGATTCGATCCGCTAACCTGCTAACATCCACATCTTGAGACTTCATGGGGAGTGATCCTTTGTCCAAGAGCTTATCCAGGTAAGATCAAACATAAGTTTCGATATCAGAAGCGTGTACATATTCGCTCATATCCTTTTCTCTGCTTCCAGGATGATCTGCTAGCAAGGCAGACTGTCGTTCTTCACGCGGTTGATATAATCCAGATTCTTCTTCCTGCTCTAAGGCTGGTGGAAACCTAGTCTCGTTTCTCGAGTTCCTATAAGTTCCTGGTCCATGCTGAGTAAGATTGGATTTGAATCGAGGTGTGTAGAAGGTTTTGTCCAAAAAACTGGCAGAGATAATTGGATTTGGTGAACTGCTGGATTGAGGCTGATCACCCAATGCCTCAACAACTGGGTTACCTAGATATCCAGGGGCAGACTGACGGCGATTTGTATCAACGATCTCTCCTCGACCTGCATCATCAGATCCACGATAAGTTGTAGCCTCATTAGACGAAAGGAATGGGTTGATCCCTGCTTGCGGTAACGGAAAACCACCTACAGCTCCTTCTTCGTCTGCCTGGTGGACAGACGATGAACTAGGTTCCGGAACTGCTGTGCTCATCGGGGCGGTTGGATCTCGTGGTATACAGAACTCTCAGAATTCGAGTTTAGATTCTGGGGAAAATCCGTAGTAACCTGGCCTCGGCTGTCCTTCGATGAAGTTCCACCTAATGGCTGGCGACTGTCGGTTCCCGATATAGCGGGCTTCGGTTGCTGAAGACTGCCAGTATTCGTTTGGGGTTGGAACGGCTGTCAAAGATTACCTGTATCTGTTGTCGATTGGTCCATCTGTTGGGTCCTATACGGAACGATCTGACATGTTGGCACCATCCACATAGCTTCACCAAAGTCCACTGAATAATATTTCACTGCCATTTGGGCAATCACATACATTAACATTTTCTTCTGATCTTTCTGCTTTTCCGTTTGTAGAGCATAACGACGAACCCGTTTATGGTAATGCACTAACCGTGACAGACATCCAGCACCACGACCGTTCAATATTTGATCTTCAATTTCTTCAAGCTTGTCCGGTATAGTAGCATAATCATTAGCAAATTCATAAGGAGATTTCAAGACATAATTCGGATCTTCGGTGCCTCTGAGCCACTTACAAAGAGTCCGACGTTTGGCAATAACCGGCACATTAATCGGTTGCGACCGGATACTCAATTCATAGTCCAACTCCGCTTCAAGGAGGTCATTCACATTTATGCGGTAGCCATCCATTTTAAATTAAGCAAATTAAAAACTACTGTATAGTAATTATAACCTTTTAAATAAGGTGGTTTTGTTTGAATTGAATGCAGGTGGAAAATTTCAATAAAATAAGAAAAAAGAATCAACTTAACATAATATCGAAATCTTGTATTCCCAAAGCAAAACTTATAAAAATAAATTCAAAATTTGTTCAATCCGAATTATTAGAAATACTATTCGAAATCTAATCCTATGTATTCTTCGGGCCCCACGTTGGGCGCCAAAATGTAACGAATGCTTCGGTACGTGACCAACAGCAGCTTATGCGCCACTCACCAAAGGGTGAGACTGCTGAGGCTGTCAGTGGCCCGGCAAAGGCTCTTTTCTAGGGCGGGTTGAATTTTATACCTCAAACACCCAATCACACTTAGCTGACCACGCGCAGACACAACGAATACCAATTTAAACTTATCCAATTCAAAACCCCATCCAAAACACCAATTCTAACTCCGAAACTGATTAACTTTAGACCCAAGATATTTGGTATAAATTCCTAATAAATTTCAATTCGCTAAGTCGTCAACCTTCATACAGGTGTAAGGCCTATTGGTTTTCAACTCCTGTTTATTCTTCGACCCAAAAAAAATCATTACAGAGGCCTAACGATCTGAAAGTGACGTCACTAATTGGCTTAAAACATACCTAGTCCTAGCTTGTTTGTTATCTTACTTGCTAATAATATTAAATATATTTACAATGGAAAGATCTGACCTTATTTCGGTGCGACTGTACTCAGCATGCATCGACGATTCGGTAAATTTGAAGATTCGCTACCATCTCTCGAAGAAAGGTTTGAAGTTGCATACATCCAGGCGCGTGCTTATGCCGTAAGGTTTGGCGCCAAAGCTTCAACTCCGGATAGTACGTCTCGTAGGGCTACCGACGACCTCCTGCTTACAGCGTTTCCGATGATGGCTCACTCACACAACGATTCTTGCTACGGTCTCTTGGAAGCTTTGTTTGCGTTTCGTGCGATGACTTGTGTATCGCGATTCGGAGGAGCTTTCGGTGTTGCGGGTCGTGTTGCGTAGCGAATGTGAGAGAGGAAGCTTTCAAAATGAGAGGAATAGCGCACTAGGGCGGTTCGGTCAACTAGGGTGACTCCGGATCAAATGGTTCACCGCCAAATTCACCCCACGCAAGCACCCGCGATGACCAGCGGGATTCACCTGGTCAAGCGAATAATTTTAACATACTTATGTCACACTACTTAGGCATAATTATTGTCTTATCTGGCGGTAACAGGAGCTTTTCTCACCTGTTAAGGTGGTGCACAAATTTAAAGTCTAACCAAAATTAGCTTCTAAAAAAAACTGCTATTAGGGTCGTTCTTTTCCAAAATATTATCATTATTGTGTTTTTCACCTTTTTTTGTTATAATAAAATTTTTACACAATCTTTAACAATTTTCGTAACTTTTGCCGAATCGTTTCTAAAATATAATCTAAACGACTTCTTCACGTTTTTTTAAGCTACACCGAACTATTCAGGTTGACGAATCGCACGAGAATCAAATCTAACCCACAATAGGAATTTGCATTTTTCAATTCTACTGATTCGTATCTGGATTATACGAACGCAGTAAAACCCACCCCCATCTCCTTCTGCCTCATGTCAACCATATCCAGGCGTCCCACTTCATCCTTAGTGTATTTTTTTTTTGTTTATGAGCGCGTGTATAAATTTCTTTGTACTCTGTTTAAAATGGTGAATTTGTTCTGCTCTGTAGTTGGCTGAATGAGATCCGTGGAGATTCTCATGAGTTCTCGGAGACAATCGTAACGCTTTGCTTCGAAAAGCTTCAGTTGTCTCACGAATTCAGGGAGATAGCGCGTAAGCTGATGATAGCGTGAAAGCTTCTTTTAGCTGATGGAATAGAGATTAAACTGTAAATCTAATTGATGGGTTTATAGAAATAATTGCAAAAAATATTTGTTACACATTCCAAAAAAGTTCTCGAAGCAACCAGCCTTTTTTCGATCGAAAATTGTTCGCGTGTCACCGTTGGCTTTTTCCTCAGAAGTTTTCCTGCCAGCCGGTAGTTCGATTCTCTCAAGACAAGTTTCACCTGTTTTCTTCGTCGTCGCAACAAAATTTGGTGCCGAAAGCCGGAATCATTTCCCGTTGCATTGCCGCTCAGAGGTGATTCCCACGGAAAGGATACCTAAACCACCTCATGGGTCGCTCAGCACGAATGCATCCCACCGAACAGTGATTCCTCCAGCAGGAAAAGTAGCAAATACACGCAGAGTGTGTACTCGTCGCAGCCCAGCAGCATTTTTCCGTCGTAGCCCAGCAGCATTTTTCATCGCAGCCCAGCAGCATTTTCCCGTGATCCACTCCAATCCACAACTCACAGCGGTCCAAAAATGCATTACTTGCGAGCAAAGCTTGCAGGCGGAGCATGCATAATCTCTTCGCTCAAGATTTGTGCCAATAATTGTACAGTCGCATGAAACCTTTTAAAGGAACGTTTAGAAAAGTCTGCATTGCTTATCAAACGACATATGTCTGCCTTACTTTCGATTCAGTCGTTGAAAAAGGAGTCTGCATCGGGACTTGCAGAACTCGCAGACGAGTTCGACCGTCATGTGCAACTGTTGGATAAACTCGACGAAGCTAAGCAACATTGGAATTCATTCCTGATCGAACTTTGAATCGTTCAGATTGAGTCAGTGTCTCGACGCTGTTACACTCCGTGAGTGGGAAACTCATGTTTTCGAAGGTGACCATGCTACATATCATGAGCTGCTCGAGTTTATCCACAGGAGATCTCGAATCATTCAAACCCTTAAGCTCTCCCACTCGGCTAACACTCAATCTGAAACCAATCACACTAGATCACGCCCTACCTTCGCCCATGTTGCTTCTGTGCCGAACGTGCCGAAACATTTCTTCTGCAAAAATGCACATTTATTGTTCCATTGCGAGCAGTTCAAAGCGTTGTCGCCTCACCAACGATTTGAACTCGTTAAAAAGCAAGGGTTTTGTATAAATTGCTTGAAGGGAACGCATCAAGCGAGAAATTGTTCCAGCGGGCCATGTAAGAGTTGTGCTAAGAAACATCATTCGTTGCTGCACTTGCCTCCACGTTCAGCATCATGTGACATTCAGTCACCGGCAGCAAATTAGTCAACCGCATCACCCAGCCAACCCGCTGCATCAAATTGGTCGCATACCCAGGGCTTGTAGCAAGTCACTTTTTAGTGACTTGGTCACTTTTTTCGAGCCGGTCACTTTAAAGTCCCTTTTTTTGAGGCTTTTTCTAAAGGCTAAAGTCACTATTTTCAGTAATTAGTCACTTTTCTCAACTTTTTCAAACGTCAAACGTCAAACATGACATATTGCGCGCCGCGTTTTCAAGATTTTTGTGGGAGAGAACAAGACAGCACGAACGACTGCAAAGCTCAATTTTTTGCTCGCCCGCGTCGTTTCAACTAGTGTGCCTGTATTAGTAGAGTGACGCCATGTCATCCCTGAGAAAATAACAAATTTGGCATCCCTGATGCTTTGAGTTGACAACACTGAATATTAATACTGAATACTAAAACAGGCACACTAATTATTTTTTCTTCACACGCGTTTGACAGGTCGCCTGGTCGATTGGAATGACACTGACAGAAAATTTCGGTTCCAATTTTGACAGTGTCGTCACTCTACTAATACAGGCACACTAGTTTCAACGTTTTGTTCACAAACACATTCACACAGCTTTGCAACAGAAAAAGTGTACTCTAGCAGTGTTCGGATGCGTATCGCTCGCTCGTGGTTTCACACAAAATAAGAAGTGAATTTCAAACTCGAAATCTGAAAATATTGTCTTTGCCATTTCCGGTCACGTATATTTTTCGTAAAAGGTAATGATTTTCTATGTTATTTTCGTGAACCAACAACTTACTAGTTCAACGATTTAACAGATGGCAGTTTAAGTACTACCATTAGCAATGCATTTTTGCATCCCTTTTTTACGTAAATGATTCTGGCAGCGACCGTAGCATTAGGGCATCTTCAGCGGTGGTCTATTTTTGGAACAACTTTATACTTGATTTGCATCAGCAAAACTTGAATAGAACCAGCTAAAATAGACCAACTTCACGTTCCCTGCACCGGTGTTGTATTTTTTGTCGTTAAACCCGCCAACAGCTGGATTTCAATTATTCAACGTCAGGTCAGTATTTTTTCAGAGATCACAGATTTATCGCAAACTTGTTGCCATAGATTAATTTGACCTAATAATCTTTATTTGCTCTTTGGTTTGCCTGAAGATTTAATAACATCTCGGAAATGCTATTGATTTTACAGAAATTCCACCAACTTATTTATAGTTTAGCAAATCGACCAACTCCCCAGACTATTTACAATTTCTCGTTAATTATTGATATATTTGTGATATTCTACTTTTTATCATGAAAGATATACCTACTGGGAGTCCAAATAACTTCTGGGAAGCTAAATCTTCTTCTCAAAGTTGCGGCTATTTCTAGAAAGTTGTTTCTATTCCATGGAAGATCAGCAAACTTTTTAGAAGTTCAACCAAGTTTCCAGAAACGTTGAGAATTTCTCGGCAAACTTCTCTGAAGTTCCACTACTTCTCTCCTCAAAAAAGAGTGAGAAAATTTCTTATCTTCAAACTTCCAATAAGTTTATTCAACTTCCGGGAAGCTTAATCAACATCTGTCAAGTTCATTAGATTTCCACGCAATCTTCATAGATACTCCGAAGTTCATAGTAACATAGAAAATAATTTTCAAAGGGTTCATTTAGTTTTCAGAAGCTTATATAAGTTCTGACCAATTCATGTAACTGTCGAGACTGTTAAAAAGCTGTTAAATATACAATTTAATAAAATAATATTTAAAAACGGTTCCTGGAATAAAGAGTTTGGAACTTTCCCTCTGTGAAATACGAATTGAATCTATTTTCAAGATGCCATTGGATTTCACCAGAAAGCGTATAAAAACTGCTATCGTAAAATGTATCCTCTCCCCAGAAGATAAGCCTGCCAACCTGATCTCCAGTAAACTTGCCAAAAGTTTCTATTAAACAGGATTTTCTAAAATGTTCTGTTATTGTAAATGTATCTGTATGAGCTATGTGCTAGTGCTAGTGCTAGTTATGACCAATCCGTCAATAAATCGATTGCTCACTATAAAGACTTCATTACTTTTCGTTTCCAAGCAATCGAAATACTATTCGGAATCGGAATTTGCCACTAAATTAGTCGTACAATCCACACTTTCGGGAGCCTCCTCGTTTCTAACTAGTCAGCGTTTCCCGAAAAATGCAGTGGCTGTAAAATACTTAGAGAACCATCCGTTATTCAAGAATGAAACGAAAAGGTGATTTTCTAGCACCGGGAGCTTTAGGTAGGGTAGGGAACGGCTTAAGCACCCCAAGACCCTATTCCAAGCACGGGGTAAACGTTAACCTACTACGCCAATTTTTTGCAGTATGGTGCTCTATGTAGTACAAAAAATGAGCTTTGTAGGTTGACGTTTACCCCGTGCTTGGAGTAGGGTCTTGGGGTGCTTAAGCCGTTCCCTACCCTAATTGAAGTAGCCACTTTTTGTCCGACGCCAGTATCACCCGCAACAAATACGGCTACTTTTTGACTCACAACTATACCTCAGCAAGCCTCAGTGTTTTTTCGGAGCGAAAAACACCGAAACAATATCTGCATTAACTAAAAAATAACAGACGGTCAGCATTCAAAGTTTTGTTGGTTTTAGCGAGGGTTTGTGTCAGTAAACAACACGGTTGATTATAAACTTGATTTTTTGTCATGTAAAAGCTGAATTTTACTCATTAATTGGTATTATCAAGCAGCGTGTAGTGTTTTGAAGCGGTATTTAACTTGTTCCAAATTGCGGAATGAATAGATCAAAACATATACCAGTTCTAAAATGATGCAAAATAGATCCGGTATAGAACCAAATTTACAACACCGGTACAGCGATGTTTTTGCGTTTGATCCAAAAAAATAAATCTAAACAACAATTTGAACCGCCGTTGAAGATGACCTTATGGTATGATTGTATGCTTCAAATTTTTTTAGTACAAATTGATTTTTATTAGGATTAATTTTAATTCACTTCGACACTGAGGCATCTTAAAACCAAGTGAGCTCAACAATTACAACAAGATTAGTTAAATACAAGATAAAAGTAGGGTTGATCGCTACTTCGGCACCCCCAAGCATCACTTCGTCATGGAAAGTTTTAAGCGGTCATATTGTCTAAAATTTGGCAAGCAGATGCATTTTTATAGGAAGAATGTTGTTACCGTTTTTGAGCTTTGTAGGTTTTACGAAACCCTCCGAACGAAGTGATTCAAAAGTGCGGGAAATTGGACCCATCTCCGTACATTTCCGTTTATGTTTAAAACAAATTGATCAGTGGCGTCTCGTGAGAAAATTAACCGGTTGTGCACTTTCTTTCGAACCCGGACGTCAATTTTGACAACAATATCTTGCTGAGTGTGGTTGCTCAACGGATCAAGGATGCTGATGAACCACCAAACACGAATTAATAATTTCTTTCAAATCCATTTTTCATAGTCACTTTTAGTAACCTTTTGAAAAATTTGGTCAGTTTTTGGTCCTTTTTTACCCTTCTTACATCAATAGAAGGGTTTTAAGATCGCTTGAAAACTCGACTTTTTATCCGAGGCCCACAGGGCCGAGTGTCATATACCATTCGACTCAGCTCGACGAACTGAGCACATGTCTGTGTGTATGTATGTGTGTGTGTGTATGTCTGTGTGTGTATGTGTGTGTGTGCGTTACAAATAATGTCACATCGGTTTCTCAGCCATCTGTGAACCGATTTCAGTTCTGTTGACGGCAAATGGAAGCTACAACATTCCCATAGAACGCTATTGATTTTTTTTTCATTCGAACATTTCGTTACGAAGATATGAACGAAACAGTACTTGAAGGCCTATTATAATAGTAATCAAACAGTTTAGTCTCCGATTACATACTGAGCTATTTGTGTACCGATTTTAGTTTTGTTGGTGCCAAATCAAAGCTATGATATCTCCAAATAACTGGTCAAAATTTCATTATGATTAGATAATCCTTCATGGAGATATGACCAAAACAATACCTGAGAGCACATAATTGTGAGATGACAATATACTCGTTGCAGTGCAAAACCGAACAAGACCAATCACACCAATCGATGCCGCTTGCATTCTATTGTGTCGCATCTGGAGCGTTGTATAGCACATACAGCGGACTAGCCACACTATGCTACTGTATAGAATTAGAGCAGCATCGATTGGCTCGAGTGGCTGGTTTTCAACTGCAACGAGTATATTCGAAAATTACACAAAGTCTCCATTTACTATTTTCAACGAATATGTACTTATTAAGCATCTTGAATCCATATCGATAATCAAAATCGAAGCTCAGGATTGAAGCTTTGTTAACGCCAAATTAAAGTTATAAAATTTCCAAATAAGTGATCAAAATTGCATTATGTTAACTTCCCTTTTTACCCTTCTTACATCAATAGAAGGGTATTAAGATCGCTTGAAAACTCGACTTTTTATCCGAGGCCCACAGGGCCGAGTGTCATATACCATTCGACTCAGCTCGACGAACTGAGCACATGTCTGTGTGTATGTGTGTGTGTGTATGTGTGTGTGTGTGTGTGTGTGTGTGTGTGTGTGTGTGTGTGTGTGTGTGTGTGTGTGTGTGTGTGTGTGTGTGTGTGTGCGTTACAAATAATGTCACATCGGTTTCTTAGCCATCTGTAAACTGATTTCAGTTCTGTTGACGGCAAATAGAAGCTACAACATTCCCATAGAACGCTATTGATTTTTTTTCATTCGGACATTTCGTTACGAAGATATGAACGAAACAGTACTTGAAGGCCTATTATAATAGTAATCAAACAGTTTAGACTCCGATTACATACTGAGCTATTTGTGTACCGATTTTAGTTTTTGTTGGTGCCAAATCAAAGCTATGATATCTCCAAATAACTGGTCAAAATTTCATTATGATTGGATAATCCTTCATGGAGATATGACCAAAACAATACCTGAGAGCGCATAATTGTGAGATGACAATATACTCGTTGCAGTGCAAAACCAAACAAGACCAATCACACCAATCGATGCCGCTTGCATTCTATTGTGTCGCATCTGGTGCGTTGTGCTCATACAGCGGACAAGCCACACTATGCGACTCTATAGAATTAGAGCAGCATCGATTGGCTCGAGTGGTCTGGTGTTGAACTACAACGAGTATATTCGAAAATTATTCTCCATTTACTATAACCAATTTTCAACGAAAATGTTCTTATTAAGCTTATTGAATCCATATCGATAATCAAAATTGCACTTAGGATTGTCTAATAATTCATTTTATGGACTGATTTTATGAAATTTTCTAATATTTATGTAATTACCCCTTTTATATAACTAACATAAACAGGTCATTAAGGACTATTTATGGTAATATTTTAATCACATCGCTGAACAATACGCTCAGGATTGACAAATAGTTCATTTTATAAACTGTATGTATGGCATGTTGAATATTTCTGAATCTTCTTTGAATTTCTGATGAAAATATGTATCCAGTACAATATTGCCCACATTTGAAATCTGGTGAAGTGTAAGAAGGGTTCAGTCTCACCATCGGTGGATTAATGCGGGTTTTTACAAATTGAAGTCACTGTTTAGTCACTTTTTTCATCAACGTAGTCACTAAAATAACTATTTTTAACATTGTTGGTCGCTACCAGCCCTGCATACCTGTCAATTGTCCCACTTTGTGCCTTCGCGAAGGTCACCGTCGGAAGAGCTCTCGGTTGCCTCACCACCGGTTGAATCGTCGTCTCGAATCCGTCGCGCGGTATTTGCCTCCTCTCAACGTCGGGTACTTCCTCCCCTAGTAGCACACATGTTGCCATTCGGTTGAGATAACATAAATATGACTTGCTAAGTCATAATCAAGTTATTACAACTAATTATGATCGTTGTGTGCTACTTGGGTCGGGTCTCGCTCCTCCAACCACCTCCTACTCAAGTGCAGAAGTGGAACCAAAAATACAGCAGTCGGCTATACTCCTCTCGACAGCAGTGATGAAAGTGAAGGATGCAGACAACAGCTTTTCGTTCGCTAGAGCTCTATTGGATAGTGGTTCCCAGCCAAGTTTTGTATCCGAAGCACTTTGTCTAAAGCTTCGTTTGAAGCGTACAAAGCTGAATTCGCCAGTAAGTGGAATTGGGCAGTCTACTGTGAATGTACACTAACATTGTGTCCAGCATCTCGTTTAGAAACCTTTTCTGCTACTCTAAACTGTCTAGTTTTACCAAAGCTCACCATCTCTTTGCCTAGTCATGATATCGATGTTTCGCGGTGGAGAATCCCACGGAATCTTCCACTTGCTGATCCACAATTTAACATCAGCCAAGGTGTGGACATAAAAATCGGTGCGAAGTTGTTCTTTGACCTGCTAGAACATCAGCACATCTCCCTCGCAAAAGGGTATCCATCGCTGCAAAAAACGGTACTGGGATATATCGTTTGTGGAAAGCTCAGTCAAACAGCTACAGAAGTATCAGAACCGCAGGCCAGCCATATCTGCGAGGAAGATACCCTCAACTCCCAACTAGAACGCCTTTGGGAATTTGACAATTTCGACGATGGTAAAGCACTAACTCCAGATGAACAGTACTGCGAGGAACATTTCCGGACTACCGTTGCTCGAGATGACACATGTCGCTATGTCGTTTGACTTCCACTGAAGGAAAACCAATTGCCATTGCTTGGGGATTCGTACACTCCCGCATTTCGGAGGTTCCTGCAAATGGAGAAGAAGTTCGCTGCTGATCCAAATCTTCGCAGCAGCTACCACGAGTTCATGGAGGAGTACGAGAGGTTGGGGCATATGGAGTTGATTTCTCGCGCGCCGTGTAGCCCCCAGTACTTCATACTCCACCATGCCAACCAGCGTCCAGACAGCACGACCACCAATACAAGAGTGGTATCCGACGGTTCCTGTCGTGGACCTTCGCAGCTCTCGCTAAATGATGTTCTCTACGTTGGGCCAACAGTGCATCCAGTTTTGTACTCTCCCGTTGTCAACTTTCGTATGCCGCGATTTGCTGTTACGGCCGATGCAGAGGAAATGTTCCGGCAGATATGGGTTCATTCAGACGATAGAAGGCTCCAGTTAGTGGTTTTTTGGAAAAGCCCCTCAGAACCGATCAGCGTATATCAGCTAAAAACTGTCACTTACGGTCTCACAAGTTCACCGTTTCACGCGACACGTGTGCTCAATCAGCTAGCCATTGATGAAGGAGAACGTTATCCTCTGGCTGTACCGATTGTGCAAAAGGGAATCTACGTCGATGATGTGTTAACCGGACACGATGACCTAGAGACATTACGCAACACATGTAAACAGCTGATGGACATGTTGCAAAGGGCGGGATTTGTACTTCGCAAATGGGCCTCAAACAGCACAACGATTTTTAGCACCATTCCGGAAACTTTGAGGGAGACTTCTACTGAACTTGAACTTGATCGGTCGGTTGCAGTCAAAACTATGGGGTTGTTATGGTTTCCCCAGCAAGACGTGTTTCAGTTCAAAGTCCCTGCACTCGATGAAGTTGACGTCATGACCAAGCGAATATTTGTGTCGGAAATATCCCAACTTTTTGACCCTCTTGGACTTCTCGGACCCGTGGTCGTGAACGCGAAAATGTTCGTACAAAATCTCTGGGCAGCGCACTTGTCATGGGGTTCACAACTCTACTCAGAATTTTGTACATGGTGGAAGAGCTATCGCAGTGAGATTTCTGAGATTCAGACACTACACTACAGACGAGTCATGTGGAACACTCAACACAACTATACACTGCACTGCACGAAACATTCTCAGAGTTGGCGAAGCTCATCCGAACAGTAAGATACTGTCTTCGATTAAACAAAAACTGTAAGCTGAAGAAGCATCATCGAAACATGTCTGATCTATCACCAGAAGAAACCAACATTGCGCTAAAAACGTTGATACGCCTCGCTCATTTGCAGGAGTTTCCTTCAGAAGTTCGTTGGTACGGAAAAAATCAAACCGAAAGCATCATATCCGCGTCGAAGTCACCTCTGAAGAACCTGAACATAACCATGGATAAGTTCGGACTTCTCCGCATTGGCGGCCGTCTGAGAAACTTGGATGCACCATCCAACACTCGCCACCCAATACTGCTTCCAGCCAATCACCAATTCAGCTGGTTGATTATGAGGTCTATCCACCTGCAAACTCAACACGGAGGGCCTTCTTTGTTACTTGCTATGATTCGACAATGATTCTGGCTACTTTGGGGACGAGACCTGGCTTGCAAGGTTGTACGGACGTGCGTAAGCTGCTTTCGTTGTAAACCAACATCTACTACCCAAATCATGGCACCTTTGCCATCAGTTCGATTGAAACCAGCTCGAGCCTTTTTCTATTCTGGGATGGATTACTGTGGGCCGTTTTTCGTTCGTCCATTGAGTGGGAGAGGGGCGTCGGTCAAAACATACGTCGGGATATTCGTGTGTCTGGTGGTGAAGGCCGTGCACCTTGAGGTCGTCGCTGACTTGTCGTCCGCCGCTTGTATTAACGCTGTGAAACGTTTCGTGGCTCGCCGCGGCCGAATCCTCGAACTCCATTGCGACAACGCGACTGCATTCGTCGGAGCAGATCGTGAATTGAGGTTATTGCGTCATCAGTTCCTGCCACAACTAAAACCAAGGAATGGGGTGACTACTGCAATGGATCTGGCATAAATTTCCGCTTCATTCCTGCACGGTCTCCGTATTTCGGAGGCATTTGGGAAGCTGCCGTAAAGTCATTTAAGTATCATTTTCGTCGTATTATGGGAAAAAAATCTTTTTCCATGGACCAGTTTCTGACTATCATAACCCAAATTGAGTCTGTCTTGAACTCTCGTCCACTCACTCCCGTCTCTGATTCTCCGGACGATTTCTCTACGCTAACACCTGGACATTTCTTGATTGGGGAGCCTCTGCAATCAATCCCCAAACCAGACATGAGCGATTTGTCCCATATTAAACTCACCCGCTCGCAGGACATGAAACGCTCGATCCAGCACTTGTGGCGTTGTTGGTCCCGTGACCACGTTAGTCAGCTACACCAGCGCAGCAAATGGAGGCGGCCATCCGAGGATATCCAGAAGGGTCAACTAGTACTGTTGAAGCGTGACAATTGCTCTCCATTCCAATGGCCAGTTGGACGGATCGTTGATACTATCGCTGGCAAAGATGGAAGAGTTCGGGTGGTGGTTGTCAAAACGGCTGCTGGTCAATATAAACGAGCCATTACCGAGGTGTCCGTTCTGCCAATCGAGTCCAGCAGCGCAATCGAAAGGGATGACTCGGATAAGGTTGGAATGGCTTCCGTAACATCATCACCAACGATCATCGATTGAAAAAGATTGTTTCAATGGACCCGGCATGTTATGAACTGAAATACCTACCTGTATCAACTTTAATACCTACCTACAACAACTGAAATGAACTGAAATATTTACACTTAAAACAAATTTATTAAACTGTACTCACCTATTAATGAAGGTAAAACCATCTTGAACTCCCCTCTTACTAGGATATATCTTGTTTATTAGCTTACCTGTTTCTCTAGCCTTTTGCATCAATCAGAAGAAGAAAAAGCAAGTGTCAAAAAATAAAATTTATTCCAAAAAAGTTCTCGAAGCAACCCACTGCCTTTTTTTTCGATCGCAAGTCCGAAACTTGTTCGCGTGTCACCGTCGGCTTTTTCCTCAGAAGTTTTCCGGCCAGCCGGTAGTTCGATTTTCTTTGGCAAGTTCCACCTGTTTTCTTCGTCGTCACAACAGCACTATTAGACAACAATCAGAGAATCGAAGGAAAGCCCGGTTCTAGACGGCCTTCAACGACAAGAGCCTCCAAAGGATGCTGAAGAGGAAGACCGACGGAAAATTGGCTACATCGCTTCGTGCTCTTGGCTGGGAGGTCGGTTCAACCGTCCAAACAGGCAAAAAGTACCTGGCGAACATGAACGTACATGTCAGGAAGCGGAAGTCACGTCCACTGGTTTCGGTGGTGCATGCAATGACACAGCGGCAGCGGCTGAATAATATGGTCAACTCGATTTTTCCAGCGAATCGCGACGTGGCGGTGGTGATGAACGACGAGACATATCTCACCCTGGAGAGCAATAACTGGCAGGACACTTCGTTTTTTTACTTCCCCCATGAAGGAAGCTCCGAGGTGAGGTTCATTTCGTACGCCAAGTACCCCAAGAAGGTGCTGCTGTGGCTGACAATCAGCAAAAAGGGGATGTCAAAGCCGCTCTTCTTTCCCTCCGGACTGGTCGTGAATGGGAAAATTTATAGTAAGAAATGCCTGCCGGAAGTTGCGTCGTTCATCAAGAAATACCATAAGGGCGAAGACGCGGTGCTCTGTCCGGACCTGGCGTCGGCCCAGTACTCAAAGCGTTCGTTGGAGGAGATGGAGCGGCTGAATATCGATGTGGTACCTAAGTCGGCGAACCCGCTCAACGTCCCCAAGCTACGTCCCATCGAGAATTTGTGGGCCAACCTGAAGCGTAAGATCTACTCCAACAATTTTGTCGTGAAAACTGAGGAGGAGGATTTTTAAAGCGCCATGTTGAGCCTTTTGATTGGCGAGGTGAGACTGCCAGTGCACGCTACGATTTGGGCATCTGTAAGATATCCATTTTCAATAGTTAAGGACCCCTATTGTTCCTCTGGAGGACAACACTCTCGGACAGTGAGCCATAATCGTGAAGGAGGAATACCCTTCTCGGCTCGACAAAGGGCGGCCTTGCCGGTGTCGACCAACTTTGCTTGAAGGGAGCGCCTGTAGTCAATGACACCGAAATTCCAACCCATCACCAACCGCCATTCTACTGTCCGTCGTCACCATTTTTCTACCAAGACAAGTCAGCTATCGCATTGTATTACTTCGCATTGACGCTGCGCATAATTTTAAACTTCGAGTGCATATTTTATTCCGCGAAGCCCCTGCTCAATAATGCCAATAATCAATATGCAACTTGCGACTTGAGATTGGTTCACTGTTGTAGAACCCCATGGTCCGAAGTACACCTTGAAGTCAGTACCTTGCTATACATATTTGCGCCTTTGTTTTGATTTGCTGTGATGTTTTGACAGAATATTTGAGAGTGTGCTCGTGTGAGTTCATTACTAGGGGCGCATTATTATCTTGGGACCGAGCTTGGGACCGATGTGCTAGTACTGACTGAGCCAAGAAAAAAATCGTATTTGTTCGGGACCTACTGGTCTTAGAGTTAGTCTTTGGTAATGCGCCAACCCTGTGACTAGCTCCGAGTCTCACGCTGCTGAGTATTGTCGGGTCAATCATAAATAACAAAAGGGCTTATACGCTGCTTATCTCTGGGCTTAAGTCTCGAAGTGCTTTCGTTTCTACAAGGATTACTACTTTAATAATAAATTATACCTACGCTATTTTAAAATATATCAACGAAGCTTCTTATCGTACCTACTATACTGTTCAGTACGTTTTACATCCGAACCTCCGAGAATACCTTTATTTAAAATTTAAAACATAGATCAAATGTCTGTAAAAATCTGCAACATAAATAAAATATCACCTAAATGTCTGCATCGTTAAAAAAGTCTGCAACATAAATGAAAAGTCTGCAAATTTACAAACACGTCTGCAAATATGGCATCCCTGCTCAGTATTTCCGTTTCGTTAAAGTGCTAGCACGAAACGTCAAAATTTAACGATGAGTCGGTCTGATCAAAATTTTCGTTACATTAGAGTCATTAAAAATAGGGTCACTTCTAAAAGCAGTAAAAGAAGAAATATTAATTTTGAGATTTTTGTTTCTGTTGAGGACTGAACATTCAATTATGTTCGGGCAAAAATGGAATAGGGTGCTGTAGGCGATATTTTCTCTTTTTAAGTTCAAATTCGGGTGATTACCTGAGAGTATGTTCAAGTGTTTGAAAACCAGTAGTTAGATAATAAGAATTCTAGACAAAATAGTCAAAAGGTCGAAAGTAACATTTGTAAACTAGTGTGCCTGTATTAGTAGAGTGACACCATGTCATCCCTGAGAAAATAACAAATTTAGCATCCCTGATGCTTTGAGTTGACAACACTGAATATTAATACTGGATACTAAAACAGGCACACTAATTATTTTTTCTTCACACGCGTTTGACAGGTCGCCTGCTCGATTGGAATGACACTGACAGAAAATTTCGGTTCCAATTTTGACAGTGTCGTCACTCTACTAATACAGGCACACTATTGTAAACAATGACTTCTACACGGAGAAAATAGAAAATGCTGAAAAGTATATTATATATCCCTTTTTACGCTTTATTCCTTTTAAATCACTGCAATGCAAAAAGTATGCATTGAACCAATATATTTTATGCATTGCAATGCATTTTAGATAATTATTACTTCCCGTGCATACCGTTACCGGCGTTTTATACTTTAGGAGCTTAGACGACTTGTGCAAATTTAATATTCTTTTGTCTCCTGAAAGCGCGTGCATTTAGCGGTAGTTTCCCAGAAGGTTACTAGTATGCAAAAATTGCTTTTTTGGGAGAAATACTGGAACAATTGTTTTTACGTCGTTGTTGTTGTAAATCGAATTAATTGAAAAACGTTTGTTTAAAACCTAAAGTATTTAGTTGTTTTCCAATAGTTAGTTGGATTCTAAAGAACACATAAGGACAAACCAAATGAGCTGGCGAAATCGCTGAAACGAATACTGATTATGGACTGCACATGGACAAACATGATTACGTCCATAAAGCTGTGGATCACCTGTGCTACCATGAAGGGAGAGGGTTAACAGGTCATCAAACATATCACAACTATATAAGCGTTTTTTGATACTCTACTGTCTGCTCCCATTGATTGATTATTTTGTCAAATTCTTCTAATTATAATTTCAAATATGCATTGTAATGCATATATTTGATTTATGCATTGGAATGCATATATATTTATATAAATATGCATTGCAATGCATATATTTAAAGTATGCATTGGAATGCATAATTTTGATAAATACATTGGAATGCATATATTTGATTTATTCTTATCAATGTATAAACCTGGTTTATTCATTCCAATGACTGGATAGATCGAATATGGTTTTAGCATAGAATTTATGCTTTATAGTATATTTGTTTTTCTCCGTGTAGCGTATTTTTCTGGAATCTGCTTGCTCCCACAAACAAAACAGCACCACAAATATATACAGGGAGTTATTACCTTCCCGTCGGTAGTGGATATAGATGTTAGCAACTTGGCATTTCTAGGAAATTTACGTTTTAAGTCATTGTTTACAATTGTTACTCTCGACCTTCTGACGATTTTGTCTAGAATTGTTCCAAACTTGTTCGGAAGATAACATGTTTAGTAGGAAAACTTTTTTTTTTCGAACCTTCTTCGGAAATATTAGTCTAAAATTGAATGGAAATTGGAATTAATGCAATTTTTGTTTTCTTACTCGAAAGAGAATGGTAATTCTTCCGAACCATTTCGGAAGTAATCATATTAAGTAAGGAAATCGATTTTTTTCGAACTTGTAGGAAGTAACAGGCTAACATTGGCTTAGGTTAGTTTATGAGAGTTAGTTAAGGAGAAAATGACAGAATAAATACCTGAATTAGTAAAGTAATAGAAATAAGCCATTATACATTTACAGTTCATATATATAAATTATATTCTATTCACTCAAACTATTTTAATCAAATAGATGAGATAAAATTTGTCGTAAAATTGGGCTTTAGTAGGGGGGAGTGTAATCATAGACTAACTCTTAGACCAATAGGTCCTGAACAAATACGATTTTTTTCTTGGCTCAGTCAGTACTAGCACACTGGTCCCAAGCTCGGTCGTAAGCTTAATAATGCGCCCCTAATGATGAACTTTCACGAACACACTCTCAAATATTGAGTCAAAATAACACAGCAAATACAACAAAGGCGCAAATATGTACAGTAAGGTGCAGACTGCAAGGTGTACTACGGACCTAGGCGCTCTACAACAATGAATCAATTTCAAATCGCTAATTGCATATTGATTGTTGGTGTAACGGTGTTACAAGTTAAAGAAAATAAACCAAGTCAAAATTTGTAAAGACAATAATAATTATAGCCAACACTATTATCATAGACTAACTATAAGACCAGTAGGTCTCATACAAAAACGATTTTTTTCTTGGCTCAGTCAGTACTAGCACATCGGTCCCAAGCTCGATCCCAAGATTAGTAATGCGCCCCTAATAATGAACTCACACGAACACACTCTCAAATATTCTGTCAAAATAACACAGCAAATCAAAACAAAGGCGCAAATATGTACAGCAAAGTGCTGACTTCAAGGTGTATTTCGGACCAAGGGGTTCTACAACAGTGAACCAATCTCAAATCGCTAGTTGCGTATTGATTGTTGCTATTATCAACAATCAATATGTAACTAGGGATTTGAAATTGGTTAACTGTTGTAGAACCCCTAGGTCGAAAGTACACCTTGCTATGTTATTAGGGGCGGATCATTATGCTTGGGACCGGTGTGCTAGTACTTCCTGAGCCAAAAATTAAATTTCTGTTTCTTCAGGACTATCCACCCGCTGCTATTATTTCTAACTCTCCTCACTTGGGTAATTGCCGTTCCCAGTCTCTGGACCCATACCGGATAGAATGTCAAAAAAGGGAGACCAAATGATAAGTGGTTGGGAGAGGTATGCCACCGGATAGCCTAGATCAAAATTTTCCGACTATTTATAAAAAAAACCCTAGGGAAATATTGAGGAGGACTGAAGTATGGGATATTGAGGCTTATTCTTGGCGTTTAGGTGAGGTTTGTGACTATTTCCTTGCCAAAACTCCCGACCCGTTACTGCTCATTTCCAAGATCCTCGACGAAATGCCGATGGTCCAGGTGCGTGTCACGTGCGATTCTTTTGAGAAACGTCTCAAGCTCGTCATACAGCACAAATGAGGGGTGCTCCAAGCTAATATGTCGTAAAGGTTCTTCAACATAACATAAAATAACATAACTTCAATAAATAATTGACTCAGAAAATAATCTATTGTATTTTGATTTTTTTTAACATATTTTTAAGTGCATTCGAACTTATTGAACACCTTGTACATATCAAAAAATTTCAGTTCACCTATTGCGCTTTTTTCACCTTAGGTGTGAGAATTTTTTTGTCACAGTGATTTTTTTTATCACACTCAACATTGCCCCAAAATTTACACTTACTGTTGTTTGAGTTAGCGTGCACACTGCTCGGCGAAATGTCAAATCTCCTTAAACAACTGGTGAACAACAACAAATTATCCTTCCGGATGCAGCACTGAACTTTGATTTGGAAACAAAATTGGACAACAATGTCACCAGCAGTGAGTTGCGGCTTCGAATTTCCCAACTGGTATCATCAGTATTTCGGTCCGGAGCGTTTTAAACTGGCTGAAAGCCTATTTGATCATACGATGCTGGGAGCAGGTCAGTTGGATTCCACCAGCGTTGGAATGTGCGATGCTGACGTGCGCTTATCCCCTGTATGGATCGGTTATTGTTACCGGTGGAAATACTCTGCTGCCTGCCTTCCCGGAACGTTTGAATCGAGATCTGCAGCACCGGGAACCATCCAACACTCGGTTGAAAATGATTTCGGCCAACGGTTCCGTAGAACAGCGGTTCGGATCTTGGATAGGCAGATCTATTCTGGCAAGCATCGGAACATTTTAGCAGATGTGGATTTCTTCTCAGGAGTATGCAGAGTCCGGAAAAAGCCAAGTGGAATTGAAATGCCCTTAAACGCAGATGGAGACGGACGATAACAAATAGACTAGAATTTAAGGATGTGTTGCGGAATAAAAATACAGGAAGGAGCATGCTTCCTTTTTTTAACTTATTTATTTATTAGGCTCAAGTGCCATAGGCATAACGAAGCCGAGTTTTTTTTTCATTTTAACAACGACAATAACTTACTAGCTTAGTTTTGGAAAGCCGAAAAACTCGCGGCTTGGTCGAGGTTGGGGATTACGATGATTTGGGTAGGAATGGGGAAGAAGGAATCTTAATGTTGGCTCTGCGTTGTCACCTGCTACTCCCCATTTTCTCACTTCTTTTCCGGAAGAATCGTGCTTGTGCCCGACTCCGATGCCGGATGTTTCTGACGGCGTTTTTTATTCGCAGGTTCGGAATTTGGTTCGGAAAACTTTTTTGAAGCCATTTTGTGTGCTGTACTGTTGATTTGTTTAGTATCACATGTAAACAAACAATAATCATAAATACGTCATGTAAATACATATGCACGCTTAATGCACACATAACTGTCAATGCAAATTTTTGGGAAAAGCTGAGTGCGAAAAAAATACACTGCAAGCACAATCATCACAAATGTCTAGAAATTCGTGAAACTTGCTATAGTTCTTCATAGTTTTTACCCTTCTTACATCAATAGAAGGGTATTAAGATCGCTTGAAAACTCGACTTTTTTTCCGAGGCCCACAGGGCCGAGTGTCATATACCATTCGACTCAGCTCGACGAACTGAGCACATGTCTGTGTGTATGTATGTGTGCGTATGTATGTGTGTGTGTGTGTGTGTGTGCGTGTGTGTGCGTGTGTGTGCGTGTGTGTGTGTGTCTGTGTGTATGTGTGCGTTACAAATAATGTCACTTTGGTTTCTCAGCCATCTGTGAACCGATTTCAGTTCTGTTGACGGCAAATGGAAGCTACAACATTCCCATAGAACGCTATTGATTTTTTTTTCATTCAGACATTTCGTTACGAAGATATGAACGAAACAGTACTTGAAGGCCTATTATAATAGTAATCAAACAGTTTAGTCTCCGATTTCATACTGAGCTATTTGTGTACCGGTTTTAGTTTTTTTGGTGCCTATGATATCTCTAAATAAATGGTCAAAATTTCATTATGATTGGATAATCCTTCATGGAGATATGACCAAAACAATACCTGAGAGCATATAATTGTGAGATGACAATATACTCGTTGGAGTGCAAAACCGAACAAGACCAATAACACCAATCGATGCCGCTTGCATTCTATTGTGTCGCATCTGTTGCGTTGTATAGCACATACAGCGGACTAGTCACACTATGCATCACATCGCTGAACAATACGTTCAGGATTGACAAATAGTTCATTTTATAAACATTTTATGTATGGCATATTGAATATTTTTGAATCTTCTTGGAATTTCTGATGAAAATATGTATCCAATACAATATTGCCCACATTTGAGTTCGTAATTGTGGTGAAGTGTAAGAAGGGTTCAGTCTCACCATCGGTGGATTAATGCGGGTTTTTAGTTTAAATTTCATGATGGCCCGTTACGTTTTTGGGCATCACTCAGATTAAAAAAAAAAATCCTTGTGAAATTTTCACCAATTTTACCTCAGTAATGATTGAACATGAAAAAAGTAGTAACGTAGTAGCAACAAAGATACGCACGGTATTTTTTTTTAAACGACAACAACGGTGACAACTCAAATCACATGGGGATTAAGGAACAAGTTTATTGGTAGCTTTTTCGAGTGTTCATGACCACGTTAGACACATCCGGACATGTTCCGGATTCCCCAGGGAAAGTGACCAGTTTGGAACGATCAAACCGAGTTTACATTGGTCATATAAGAAAAGTTAATAGTAACACCGAAATAATAAAAAAAAAGTTCTTTTGTTTTATCTCCGCATATCCGTGCGAAGAGCTTACATGTTATTTACACAGTAAAAAATATTTTGTAAATTTCAATATATTTGCATGCACATAGAAAGAGCAGGCAAATAACTTTAAAATAACTCGAGGTTTTTAATATACACGACTTGGAAATTACATCTTGTAATAATTTCTCAATTGAATTTTCCATGAACTGCTTCAGATGATGATTTTTACATTAAAGTTTATTTTTAAAATTAGACGTAATATTAGCATAGACTAACTCTAAGACCAGTAGGTCCCGAACAAATACATTTTTTTCTGGGCTCAGTCAGTACTAGCACATCGGTCCCAAGCTTACTAATGCGCCCCTGATAATGAACTCACACGAACAAACTCTCAAATATTCTGTCAAAATAACACAGCACAAGCTTGGGACCGAGCTTGGGACCGGTGTGCTAGTACTTCCTGAGCCAAAAACTGTATTTAATTTCTTCATGACTATCCCGGTGATGTTGAGGAATCCAACTTGAAAAAAGAAGAAGATACCGATTTGTGATAAATCTGACAGCCTCCATGTTAAAGTATAGAGATTGTTGACAGCTCACTTACCACCACAAACATAGCCGACGGTCGGTTTGTGATCATTCCAAAAATAAAAAAGCATAACATAAACAAAATAAATCAAACAAAACTGATGTCTCTTACCATCACAACAATACTTGTAACAAAGACAAACCGAGTAAACCAAATCCGACGTAGCTTTTGTGATCATTCTAAAAAGTGACAGGCCAACTAGGAAAAATATGGCATCCTTGAATTTTGCACTTTTCCACTGGGTTGCTGCAGCTGTAGGACGAAACTTTTTAAGTGCTTTTAGAAAATTTAAGAGAAAATTATAATAAAAAGCGGTTTGTTGTATGATGTAAGAAAAATCCAAAACTTCTCAATGAATACATTTTCAGCAAAATAAAAATAAAATTAAGATAATGCCCCTATTCTGCCGTTTTGGATTTTTCTTACATCATACAACAAACCGCTTTTAATTAGAATTTTCTAAAAGCATTTTAAAAGCTTCGTCCTATACCTTAACATAGGAGCTGTCAGATTTATCACCACTCGGTGTCTTCTTCTTTTTTCAAGTTGGATTCCTCAATTAGTAGTGTAACCTTTGATGTTTATTGTGGGGGAGGGGGGGATCACGTTTACCTCTGCGTCCCTACTAGGGTTACTAAAGGCATGTTCTGTTACAAGTTCAGGGTTTCTTCGGATCAGAATTCACCTTGATAAGTGATGCCATCATACACACCTGCTAAAACAATATGTACATATTGTTTTGATTGTATTTGATGCCCTGAGATCGACACAAGCAAGCGTCCTTTAGCACATAAGAATGAGTTGAAAAAGGCGAAAAAACATTCATAATTTCTAAATGCTTAGTTTTGATTTTTTTTCCTCTGTTCGAGACATAAGCTACTGCGACCAGTAATTTGATCTATTGTATTGTCCTTTGTTTAGTACATGTCGAGTTACTTCATTACTATTGAGAAATGATGACGTATTCGGTGTTGTTACAGTTGTCATTGTTTGTTTTGTTGGCAATGAATCAGGTTTTATTGAAGGTTTCCGCTATTTAACCCTTTGTGAGTGACAGCACTCTTCAAAGGCACGCTCCTTTATCAGTCAAACCCGGATTTAGTGCAAACAAAATAAACAATGCCTTCGATACTGACCATGCGTCAGAACCCTAGTCCTAACCAATTCAAACTATAGACCATCAAATAGAAAATGTGAATTCACATAAATAAATACTAACCATGTTTTCATTATTCCAAGCGCATCCTCGGTGGATGAATCCGAGTATTATCACGGTTCACAAGACATAAAATGTAATAAGGACTATTATACGTTCCATTGACTGCAAAATCAAATATGTTCCCTAGTTTGAATTAATTCGGAGATCTGATTCCCCGTTACGCACCACGTTGAGGTGATCTACCAGCGTTACGGGTAAGTAGTTTTGATTTAACTGTCTATAATATTGTTCAAATATCAGTAATGACAGTAAGGATATTATTATACCACAAAAGTTCAACTCAGTGGACGTAGTGGTTCTACGCCCAAAAAAAAAAAAAATAGAGATGGGGTATATCAGGGATATAACCGCGAGATTCTCGTAGGACCGCGTTGGAGTATAGTAATAATGGTATTATTCAAATAATAAATACAAACCATAACACATATGGTTGATAATTATTGAAAAAGGTAATTCGAGTATTAGTACATATGAAGTTGTTTAATCTATCAACTCTTAAAATTCAACTCTTTGCATTTACTATGTTTTCATTTGTTGTTTCTCAATAGCCTCGCGCTTCCGCTTGCGAGACTCCGCAGCGTATTTCGATTACCTTTGCTGATACATTTGTTTGAGAACGTAGTAGTCAAACTGGACAATGAAACGTATCACCCTCTTGATTTATGCCCACAGAAAATCAAAGCATTACAAAAGTAAGAAGATCCACACTTTGTTTGCTAATTTATCGGAAGTAGAATACAATTCCTTCAAATTGAATATATCAGCGGATAGAGCTAAAGCTCCTCTTCCTGTGCTTAATTTGTATGTGTGACCTTTTGTTCAAGAGAAAATAACTACGAAAGCCATTGTTTACAAAAGAAGATTCACCCTAGTCTAATGTTGGCACTGACTTATTATTTTAGTTTAACATGTCCCCTCTTACATATTTTAATTCATATTTTATGTTCTTGAATTGGAAAATGATTCTACGGTTTTTTTCTTCATATGGGCGGGTTTAACATTAAGAGGCTCTCTTTGATTACTTTCTCTTTCATCCATATTCCAATCACCTGTACGTTTTTCATTCTTCTATTTGTAGTGTATGCAAGCCAGCACTGTTGTGTTTCTATCTGTACTAAAAGATCCCTCGAAAGTTTTAAAACGGCGCTGTAATAAATGAAAGAGAGCGTGACCGATGAGAATCTCTCAATGTTAGATTCGCCCTTATGAAAAAAAACCGAGAATTTATCCGTTAAATATCCGGCATTGCTTTGTCTCCCATACCACAACCAGACGGACTGTGGCGTGAGCAAAGCCTCGTTTGAACTGGCAGCGTGAAGCTGCTTACGAACACTGAACCAATTTCCTTCGCCCCCGGCTATATACTAGCAAAGTTATTTTGAAGAAGAAGAAGACATTTGTTACCCGTTTCCTACGACCGTGTTAGGGAAAACATATTTTTCGACCTGTTGATATGCAAATTTGTATGGCAGCAAAAGTAGGTCATTTTGAATTGAAAAATTGAACTACTTCTACTAATGGAACTTCTTTCAAATTTCAATGCAAAAAACTGGTGAGTTTATCTGATCAAATGGCGTATGAATGAAGTCATTCTGTTTAGTCGAACGAGAAGTATATGCGTTCCAAAACCTTTCACTTTTTCGAAACGCTCTTATTTTTCAAACTTTTGAAATGACGCCCGGTATGGAAAAGAGAAACATAGTCCTACGTTAAAAAAGGATATTATTGGGATCACTCACAAAGTGTGAGAGTAGTTTACTAGTACAAGATATTTGGTGGTATGGGGCGCATGGCGAACCAATACTATGGATCATAATTACAAAGCTCGAAAAAGTAAGGAACATCTCTGTTCTATGTCATGCACATAAATGGTGAAGCTCCATAACATAGAACTTTACATTATGAATTCTGTTAAAATATGATACCAAAAGCCGATATTTCATAAAAATGTTTCATGCAAGTTGCGGTGTCGTGGGATGAAATACAGTTTTACAGGCACACGCAAAAAAAAAGCCGCAGTAGAAACTACCATTTCGAGGGTTAAATTAAGCGCAATCACCAACAATTTTCAGCTGACTATAAATGCGTTTGATTTTACCATGCCTGCGATTAGATCAACCATGGTGCGGTTGATATCAATATGAGGTTTGTCAAATAAACCACAAACGTTGAAGATTTTACCGTAAACGTAGTAAATTTGACTAAAATCTCATGGTAGTTTTAAAAATAGGCATAGTCGGGTAAAATGGTAGTTTTTACTACCAGATTTCTTTCTGTGCATCAATATATTCTCGTTGCAGTTCAAAACCGGAAAAATCACTCGCGCAAATCATGGCGCTAGTGGGTTTTTTTCGTTTTTCAGTTGCGAGGATAATATAAATCATAATTAAAGTTTACTGAGTACTCCTCGTTTTGCTGAACATTATTTTATTACTGTAGTATTAGTATAAAAAGGTAATAAAATTTGTGTAGCACGTATACAAGCAGACTAAGAGATACACAGTAGGCCATCCCTTATTTTGAAAAAAGTTGCCAAGTCAAGAATTCCACCTCTTGAAATGTTCGTCTTGACTAGAAAACAAACATACTTAAATTTGAAAACCGTACGTTGACGTTAAGTGCTCCCCCAACGGACCTGAAGAAATGGTAGAACGGGTGACTACCCACGCGGTGGCAAGCACGCTACTGTAGAGTACGGTCTTGCAGGTCGACCAAGATCAGTGTCGTCAGTTTGATAATATTGTATGTATGTTTTTTTTTTATCTATGTTGTTTGGGACACTTTATCATCAGTACACCAGTTTTTAGATACAACACAATCACGTCATCATAGACGTGGCTGGATAGCTCAGTGGTTATCCGTTCTGCTTACTGAGTAGATGGTCGGGAGTTCAATCCCAGGTCCCCGTCCCCTTCCTTGCTATTTGTCACTTGCCTCTTTCTATCATCACTAGATCTAAAATAAAAAGCAAGTCTACTGCGCTTTCATTGATCGATCCGCATCACTTACCACAGTGAATCCATGATCTAAAAATAACCTACCTCACTAAGACAAAAAACTATCCTATCCTTCCCTTGACAATTGTGGAGACGCAGAGGTGTAAACACGGTCCCTAACCAACGATTGTCAAACTAATCATCCTTTCCCCCTCCCCAAAGACCGTGACTACGTGGCCGCTAATCATCCTCACAATTTCGTGCGCCCTCACAAAGTGGCGGATTTAGTCCGTGCTTTAACCTACCCCGCAGTGGGATGTTAGGCAAAAATGTCGTTGGTTCGAGTACCACTGTACACATGCCCTTTTCGCTCAATTTTCCTAAAACATCTGCTATGTTTCCAAGCCTGCCGCACACTAGCGGAACTATCAAAACTTTCTCTTCATATCTTTAATTCTAGCCAAAAAACATTGTTGTTCACTCTTGGTGCCTCATGGTGATGAGCGAACATCTCCTTCTACATACATACAATGTTATCAAACTGACGACACTGATCTTGGTCGACCTGCGAGACCGTACTCTACAGTAGCGTGCTTGCCACCGCGTGGGTAGTCACCCGTACTACCATTTCTTCAGGTCCGTTGGGGGAGCACTTAACGTCAACGTACGGTTTTCAAATTTAAGTATGTTTGTTTTCTAGTCAAGACGAACATTTCAAGAGGTGGAATTCTTGACTTGGCAACTTTTTTCAAAATAAGGGATGGCCTAATACACAGTCGTCAGCTAGGCATGTGCTGATCCACATTATTTTTCACGCTCCGTTATTTTTCAGTACGCCTGGTGTGAAAGGGTCATGAATTATTCAGTAAAAGTTGATGAACGTGTGCGACGAATCTCAGTCGTGTCGTTCGTTGTGTTATTTCGACGATAGATGCCGAGCGAATCGCGGATATAGAGGTGAATTGTGTATGGTTCAATGTGAAAGGACGCTCGCTAGTTCTATTTAGCAACTGCAAAAAGACGCTCTCAACCACCATCGCGGTTAAAAAGTGTTACAAACAATCGGATTGGATACAAGTATCGCAAAAGCTCCACCGACCAAGCTGGTGAATTTATTGCAATCTTGAAGGTTGGATTGCGCGCAAGTGTTGCAACCAAGTTTAATGCTTATTGAACAAATTTGAATATCGAATAGTGTACAAGTGTTGCAAACAATTCGGATCGCGTACAAGCGTTGCGTGTGGGTCGTGGTACTCCAGCCGATGCATGGTACACGTTATTGTAAGGTTACTCATAACAAGAGAAATTCATACCTAGCCAAAAGTTTCGAGTACTTGGGGTAGTCGAGTTTGACTAGTGTTTGTGATTCGAAAATTAGGAAGATAAAAAACAAAATAATTATTCAAAAATCTACGCCATTGGCTGTCTTCCGACATTTTTTCGGGGGACTACCCTCCTCTCCCCAACCCTGGGGTAGGGAGACCCTCCAATAGGAGGGACGGCAGATACGCGGGCCAATCATTTCCTAGCTGGGGCGACCCAGAAGGAAATTTCGGACAGTTTACAATTCTACGACTCGAGGCCATTGAAGTAGAACTCCCGAAGTATCCCTTCCTAATTAGGAAGTCAGTGAAGGGCTTCTTACGTTTGAAGATTGACGAGGCATTTATCAAGATGCGTAATCAGCAACAAATTGATGCACTTAAAAAAATGCAGAAACTTGACGACGGTTTTGCAGTCAGAATCGTAGACCACCCAGTACACAACTTCAGCAAATGTATAATATCGTGTACCGAATCCATCAACAACTCCGATAACGAAAACAAGGTCTCGCTCAAGAATCAAGGTATAAGTGACCTACGTCACATCACCAAATCTAAGGGCGAAGGTAAGGAACGTATCCCCACCCCGACACTGATCTTAACAGTCAACGGAACCGTTATCCCGGAGAATTTTAATTTTGGGTGGATAAGATGCCGCACCCGCCCGTACTACCCGTTGTTATGTTTCGGATGCTTTGAGTATGGGCACACCCGCGCTAGATGCCAGAAGCTCCAACGTGTGGCAACTGCTGTGGAATCCACTCAAGTTCCCTCGCCGAACCGTACAAGGAAACGATCTACTGCAAGCATTGAAAAACCAGCGATCATTCAGTCTCTAGTCAAAAATGCCCCTGTTATGAGAAAGAAGTGGCTATACAACACATTCGTATCGATATGGGTGTTTCATATCCTACAGCGTGTCGAACATTCGAACAACAAAATTGGCAGCAAACCATATCTTCCGTTGTTGCAGCTGAGAACGACAAGCGATTTGACGACCTAAATTCCAAGCTTGATCGAGTCCTGATCAAGCTAGGTTAGAAAAACAAAATCATCGGCACGCTTAAGACATCCGTTTCCAGAAAAGACGCTGAGCTTGAGGAGTGCTATCGCCGGATCGCTACCTTAGAGCAGAAGCTGGGGATGCCCTCAGAGAACACACCTAGCAACAGACTTGAGCTCGCCCACCAACATGGTATGTTCGACAATATCGTTGCCGAGCTACAGACATTGCCCAAAAAAGACATTATCCAACGCAAACTTGATACCCTACCTACGATTGCCCCTACGGAAGATCAAAATAAAAACGACGAGCTCCAAATCCCTAAGACGAACCCATCCAATAGCGCCAAGATATACGCAAAGCGTAGTAAGACGAATGGCAAGCCCTCTTCTTCTACCGATCACGATATTAGCGACAGTCGGGCAGCCGCCCACAGAAGGATATAAAATCAAGACAAGGCAAAGGATGCGAGGCGGAAGTCAGTGAAGAATCAGAAATTGGAAAACACCTCCGACGCTCGTTGGAGAATTTCCTAGATCCATCTCCTCCACTGCGAAGATCGGCTAGAATAAGAATAAAAAATGAGAAGGACAAGCGGGAAATCTCGTATCCCCGACAGAACGACAAAAAAGCAAGACAAAGCAAAGGATGCGGGACGGAAATGCGGGTTTCCCCGTATCCCTCGCTGGATAAGGACAAGAACTTGGAAACGGATAGTGCCTCGAGTAGTCGGAGATCCCCCACAGCGGAAATCAGTGAAGAATCGGAAATTGGAAAACTCTCCCGACTCCATTGCAAAGATCGGCTAGAATTAAAATAAGAAATGAGACGGACAAGCGGGAAACCTCGTATCCCCGACAGAGCGACAAAAAAGCAATACAAGACAAAGGATGCGATACGGAAAAGCGGGTTTCCCCGTATCCCTCGCTGGATAAGGACAAGTATTTGGGAAATGACAGGGCGTTGGGTAGTTGGAGCCCCGCCAGAGCGGAATTGAAGAACAGAAAATGGGGAATCACCACCGACGCTCATTGGAGTCCTTCTTAGAACCATCTTTTCCACTGCAAAGATCGGTTACAATCCGTAGTCAAGGTTGCATTCCTCTATGTGTTCGATCAAATGCTGCCCTATACGACCGATGGAGGGCAAGTTTGAGTGACACTCTGCCGATAACCACCGGACCCTCACAGTACTTGACCAGAAAAAACAAAGCCGCTACCTCCACTTTGGTAGCAGTTTCATCCATCTCTACTCCCAAAAACCACTCCAATCCTACCTCAGACACTTCCGCCCACAACATTCCCCCTGCTACTATTTCTCACTGTCAGTCAAGTGAATTTGCTTATGCTCTCCAATGGAACATCAATGTTTACTTAAAAAATATCGGTGACATCGAACAGCTGGTCAACTATTTCTCCCCCACGATTCTCGCCATCCAGGAAATACATCGAGCCGACGTCAACAGACTCAATCGCTCACTGTCCGGAAGGTATAAATGGATCCTCAATAGCCGACAGAATAACTACCAATCCATGGCTATGGGAACGTCCATTAAGTACGTCACGCAAAAAATGACTTTTTATAACCCCCCCCCCCCCCCCCCTTGTCAAGTTTTTTGTATGGACCTTCATTTTTTTTGTATGGATCGTCACGATTTCCCAACCCCCCCCCCCCCTCCTTCCTTACTGCGTGACATAATTAATGGACCTTCTCTATTGGGATTCAGCTCCCTACGGACTTTGAAATGATTGATTTCGATACTGACCTACCGATTCTGGCTATCAAGTTAAGGTACCCATTCATGTTTACGATCATCTCCGTTTATTTACCCTCCGGTAAAATTGACAACATACAAAACCAACATACAGCGATATTTGATAGGATACATGGTCCATTATTCTATTAGGTGATATTAATGGGCAACACATATCATGGGGGTGCCGATCCAACATCCGACGCGGGATAGATATTCACAAAGTCATTGAACGGGCAGACCTAGTCCTCCTAAATGATGAAACTCCCACCTACACCAGTGGAAAACGAACATCCGTGCTGCTCCCGTTGCTCCATTGGGCAGCACGCGATGACTCGATGGGAAGTGACCACCACCCGATCGTAATCAGGTCCAACAGTCAATCGCCCTGTACATCACGCAGACTATGATGGAAATACGATCAAGCTAATTGGGACACCTTTCAGACGTCAGTCGGCGACATAAAGATAGCCCCACTTCCATCGACGACTTTTTTGCAAGTCTCTTAGGCCAAAACATGCATCCCTAAAACCAGTCCTTTTCCTGGTAGAAGAGCACTCCACTGGTGGTCAGATGAAACTAAAAATGCTGTAAAAGCTAGGAGAAAGGCCCTCCGAGTCATCAAGCGACTTCCATTAGGGCACCCCCAGAAGGAGAAGGCTGCTTCTTCCTACCTGGGAAAAATAAATCATTGTGGTGATGTTAAAAGATCCGCCAAAAGCGCCTGTTGGACGGACTTCATCAACGGAATTGTCCTCAACCATATAGCTAGCGAGCTCTGGAGGAGAATAAATTCACTTAGTGGAAACAGAAACAGCAAGGCTTTACTTTAAAAATCAATGGTTGCTCCACCACCGATCCCATATCGCTTGCCAACTCTTTGGACGAGTATTTCTACAGTTTATCCGCAATATTTAGCTACCCGGACGAGTTCCGCCTAAAAATAACCCTTCCAGGCAACTCCATCGCGGACATATCTATTCCGCTTGAAGGTTCTCCACTGAAAATTACAATTTGCTCTTTCCCGAGCAAATGGAAACTCCGCGGGTCCTGACGACATTGGTTACCATCTACTACGATGCCTACCCCCCGCTGGAAAGGTCACCTTACTGAAGCTCTTAGACCACCATTGAACCACAAACACTTTCCCGTCGTCCTGGAATCACAGCTTAGCCGTCCCTATTAAGAAAACTTGCAAAACGGGTCAATCACCAGAGGATTATCGGCCCATTTCCCTAACCTGTTGCGGTTCAAAGATAATGGAGTGGATGGCCGGCTTATCAGTTACCTCAATTCTAACGGTCGTCTCGACAATCAGCAACACGGCGTCCGGCCTGGTTTCGGCACAAATACATACTTCGGCACCCTTGGTCAAGCACTGGATGATGCTATGAAAGGAGGGAATCGTGTTAAAATCGCTTCCTTCGATCTAGCCAAGGCCTACAACCGCGCATGGATGCCCGGAGTACTTGAACAGCTCATCAATTGGGGTCTAAAAGGCCAATTTTTTTTTTTTCTGAAAGTGTTTCTTCGGAACCAGACTTTCCAGGTTTTCAATGGGAACCATCGCTCCGAAAAATTCAGCGAAGAAACAGGTGTACCACAAGGCTCAGTGATTGCAGTTACCCTTTTTTTAGTCCGTATGAACAGCATCTTCCTCAACTTACCCGTCGGAATTTTCATTTTTCTATACGCAGACGAAATTGTGATAATTGTAGTGCGGAGTACTTTATTAGCTTTACGAAAAAAAAAAACTATCGCAGGCGACCAAACATGTCCATTTGTGGGCTACACTCGCTGGATTCCAACTACCTGCGGAAAAAACCGCATTAATGCACGTATGCCAACAAAAACACCGTTTACTTCCATCACCGATTTTTATTGGTGATAGACAAATCAAACAACAATCTTCGGTAAAAATCATCGGGGTACGGATTGACCGTACCCTATCGTTCCGTCTACACTTTGTTGAGGTGAAATTTAGCTGCCGCACTCGACTAAATCTCCTACGTACTATACGGCCAACTTAGAGGTGGCGACGTAGTGTTCCTGTCCTGGCATTTGTTTGGTGTCGGCTTTAATGTAGGTCTCATCGTCCATCACAATGGAGAACGGTTTTGTGAGCCACTCCCTGTACAGTTTTCTTGCACGAGTTTTGCCCACCGAGTTCTGTTTATCGCTCCGGTTCGGTGCCTTCTGGACCTTGTACACATGTAATCCAGAACGTTTCATTGTTTTCTGCACAAAACAAACTGAAACTTTCGCCTTTTTCGCAACATCCCTGATCGAAATGTTGGGATAACGCTTAAATTGCTTCAAAACCATCCTGGCCTTCTCCGGATTTGATGTACCACGTTTTTTGCCACTTCCATTTTTCCGCTTGGTTGTCTTACGGTCCTTGAACGATTTGATGGGGTTTTTGGTTGTCATATCAATATCTTACCATTTCCGCTTGCGAGACTCTGAAACGTGCATCGATTGCCTTTGCTGACACATTTTTCTGAGAACGTACACCCAAAATAAAAAAGTGACATTGTGATGCAATTTCTCATGATTTTGTTTCATTTCTCGTAATGGATCGTGACTTGGAGAAAAAATGTAACATTGGGCGTGGGCGAAAAAGCAACACATCAATTCGCTTTGAAAAATTCAATGTGTGAGTGATGATACGCAACCGAGTTTCGAACCGAGGCCGACTCCATCATGGCTCTAGTTCTTCACCACTCAGTCACTTAGACAAGTTGGTATGGATGCAATAAAAGTCCAACAGTTGCTTCGATTGTCGAGACTCGGCGATACAGCAATGAAGCAAATGTCTTTCACACACACTTGCATGGCTTCGTGTATTTCATAAAGAAGGGCAGACTTGAAGAGAGGGAGATCGGAGTGTGATGACGATTGAAAATAAAAATAGAGCACTCGACAGCGGAATACCAACAGTGGCCAATAGTGTTGCGGCATTCTATGGTGTTGTCTCACCCATATTGAAAAGTTGTGACTGTTGAACAAAGACCAAACGGTTTCTTCGACTGTCGAGGCACTAAGCACTCAACAATACATTTGTTTCGAGGAATCTGTGTGCTGCCAACCGCTTGCACAAACTTGCATGGCTTCGTTTATACCATAAAACGCATTGTGGATCATGATGGGCAAAATTGCTTCTTCTGAATCATGCGGATTTCTCAAGATTTGATTGCAAAAATTGTAAAAATTGTATTTTTTGCCACCTTTTAACATTTGGGTGAGTAGTCAAACTGGACAATGTAACTTATCACTCTCTTGTTTTATGCCCACATAAAATCAAAGCATAAGAAAAGGAAGAAGACCCAATGAAACAATTCAGAAGAAAATAACTACGAAAGCCATTGTTTACAGAAGTAGATTCGCCCTAGTCTAGTGTTGAAGCTGAATTATTATTTCACTTTGACCTGTCTATTCTAATACATTATGCTTCATATTTGATTTTCTGGACGCATTTCTCTCAGTGTTATGCTATTGCATGGAGATATAGGTTAAATTATGACAATTTTACTCAAACAAATACACTTTTACTGTTAAAGTCAATCGATCTTCCTGAAAAGCACGGTTATAATATAACGCGTTGGAAAATAATACATCCGTTAAATGTCCGGCATTGCTTTGTCTTCCATACCACAACCAGACGGACTGTGGCGGGAGAGCAAAGCCTCGTTCAAACCGGCAGCATGAACCTGCTTGCGAACACTGAACCAATTTCGTTCGCACGCGGCTATATACTAGCGTTAATAGTAGCATAGCCAAGAAAGAAGGGAGTCACAAAAATGTAGAAGGAAGCAAAATTAATAGCAAATTGAAAAATTAGACACCGGCAACAAAGCAAATATATTTTAAAGAAGAAGAAGACATTTGCTACCCGATTCCTACGACCGTGTTAAGAAAAACAATTTTTTCGACCTGTTGATATGCAAATTTGTATGGCAGCAAAGGTAGGTCATTTTGAATTGAAAAATTGAACAACTTATGCTGACGGAACTTCTTTCAAATTTCAATGCAAAAAAATTATTTTTTAAAATTTTGTAAAATTGTATTCATCTGGCAATATTTGATAGTCTTAATGCATTTGTATTCTTGTTATAAACACGTCAACACTAATATTAAAATCAAAGTCAGGAAACCGATGGTTAAACACGTTCATCATTGACCGAATTGGCTCGTTCAGATCATACTCGTAGTAGCGTCGAGGCAGGCGAAAAAAATCACTAGAACGAAGTGTGTACCCAGGTACGTTCACGTCCAACATAGCTAGTAGATTGGGAGCGTCAAATTCACCAGCCAACATTTTGAAGACGAACACAGCTTTAGCAGGTTTTTTGCGGTGCTCCAATGAATTCAAGTCCAGCAGCTGGCATCTAGCTTCGAACGGTGGCAGATTCAGTGGGTCATTCCAGGGAAGGAAGCGTAAGATGAATCTAATGAACTTCCGTTGCACAGCTTCAATTCGGTCGGCTACTGTTATATGGTAAGGGTCCCACACGACAGATGATGTTTCCAAGATGGGTCGAACCAATGAAACATATTGCGATTTAAGCGTATACGGATCACGGAACTCTTTTGTAATTTTGGATACGAAACCTAGTTGACGACGCGCTTTCTTGATGATTTCCTCGTAGTGTTCTTTGAATGTAAGCTCCTTGTCCAAAATGACTCCGAGATCCCGTACAGATTCCACCCGTGCAAGTGTTTCATCGCCGGTAACATAGTTGTAAATGAGAGGTCGTTTTTTTCGTTGAAAACTAATTACCGAACATTTCGGGACACTGAGCGTCATACTATTTGCACGACACCAGGCACTAAGCCGATCAAGTAGATTTTGCAATTCGATACAGTCCGAAAATTTTTCAACAATCATGTATATTTTCATATCATCGGCATATAGTATGCAGAAATCTTCGCCAAGGTGCAAGGCGACATCATTGAAGAAGAGCGAGAATAGCAACGGACCCAAGTTGCTTCCCTGTGGGACGCCAGAGCCGTTAGTGAACCAGTCAGAGACAGCAGAGCCAATTTAACTGCCAGTTTTCTCCCACACAGGTAAGACCTAAGCCATGCAACGAGCTGAGCGGAAACTCTAAGCTTGTCAAGTTTCGCTAATAGAATCGTGTGACTAACTCGATCAAATGCTGCTTTCAAATCGGAGTAAACGGCATCAATCTGCATCCCACGTCCAACGTTTTGAAAACATAACGATGAAAATTCCACGAGATTAGTTGTAACGCTTCGTCCAGGAAAGAATTCATGCTCTAAGCTGATGTATCCATGCCCTAAGCTGATGTATTGTTTCACACGGGAACACAGGTAGTTAGATACAACTATTTCCAGTAACTTAGAACACGCGTATAAGGACGTAATCCCTCGGTAGTGCCTTATGTTATTCTTCGCATCATTTTTATGAACCGGAAACATGACAGAAGCCTTCCAGGGAGTTGGAAAGATGCATTGCTGCATTGACAAGTTGAAGATGTGCAGTAGAGGGACAATCAGACTCGCAGAGCATTTCTTCAGCACACAGGCAGGAACTCCATCAGGTCCAGGTTGGTACGACGTTTTCAATTTAGACAGTGCCTTGGTCAAATTGTCTGCAGATACAGTGAAGGTATCAGCATCAATGACATCACTCGGTACATACGTCAGCGCATCTGAAGTATTGCAGTCATCTCGTGGGTCCTCGAAGACTGATAGAAAAAATTTAGCCAGCAAGGAGGATTTTTCTTCCTGTGTATTCGCCGAGCGATGGTCCAGGTGCATTACTGAAGGTAATCCGGTATCTTTATGCTTGGACTTAACAAAGTGCCAAAATCGTTTGGTTTTCGCTTCATAAAACGCTCAGTTTTTCTTGCGTAACTTCGATAGAGCCTGTTGTTTAGCCGTTTATACCGTTGGTTACAACATTTATAGGAAAACTTGTTAAGAGATGGTCGATGAGATATGTATGTTCGACGAGCAATATTTCGTTCCGTTTTACAAACTCGAAGTTCACGACTCGACCATGGAGGTTTCAACGGCGGACGTTGTAGAGGCACACAACCGTTGAAAACTTGATGAAGAATCTGCAAAAATTTGCCTACACAATCATCGACCTCAGCGCAGAGACAGACAGCAAACCAATCGATTTCCATCAATCGTTGGCTCGTGACATCATAGTTAGCATTTTTGAAGTCAAAGGCAGTAAGATCATATCTGTTGTTGGCACTACTTGTTTCAATCTCGCTTTCAACGATCAAAATATGGGGAGGATGAGGCGGATCAACGAGAATTAATGGTTCGACAGCTGCGACAAATGCGAAAAATTCATGAGTTTTTCTGAAGTAACGGCGTATGAATGAAGTCATTCTGTTTATTCGAACAAGAGTTATAAGCGTTCAAAAACCTTTCACTTCTGCGTAAGAATTTCGTTGTTTAGGTAAGGTCCATTACAGGGTTCGGCAGAAAATAATGCGAAAATGTTCAAACTTGGGTATTGGATTAGTTCGTGTAGCTAGTGACTAATTTCTGTCGAAAGTGTATTTGTTTATGTTTATTTTCAAGTGCTGCATCCAAACATTCTGTTTGTTTGATTGCAAATTCGTCAACATGTTCGCGAAAGAAGTGATCACCAGTTTGTTGCTCGCCCAGAAGAAGCCGAAAGGGATTGCCAAGGTGGTAGGGTGCCATTTGGCAACAGTTTATCGCATAAAAAAGTCCCTGCAGGATGGTCCTAAGCAGCGGAAGCCAGGAAGTGGACGTCAGCGCTTTGCACGTACGCCGAACGTGATCAAATCGGATCGTGCAAAAATTGCTCGCAACCCGGTGCGTTCCATAAGAAAATTTGCAAAGGAAGCTAATACTTCGGAGAAATCCATACGGTTAACCATCAAAGAAGATCTGCAAGCATCTTCCAGAGCCAGAGTGAAACGCCACTTGATTACGGACCGGGTCAAGGAACTACAAGTGACTCGTTCCAAGCTTATTTTCGTAAATAAGCTTTCACTCGATTCTTAAACATGTCTCGTCATTGTATGAAACATTTTTAATGGTTATCATAAGGCTTGCTTGGTGGACGGATTTGGAAGTTCTTGGAACTATACCAAAAAGAGTGTCTCCAAAAACGAATTTTGCCCTTCATTCGATCCCACGACCATCCCGTAATGTTTTGGCCGGATTTGGCAAGCTGTCATTACAGCAAAGTCGTTCAAGAATGGTATGCAGAGAAAGGGGTCCAGGTTGTTCCGAAAAACATTAACCCACCCAACTGCCCCAGTTCCGCCATATTGAGAAATACTGGGCAATCATGAAGAGGAGACTCAAGGCAAAGGAAAAGGTTGTCAAAGACATCAATCAGATGAAGACCTGGTGGAATAAGATAGCTAAAACGATGGACGAAGAAGGTGTGCGCCGCCTAATGAGCCGTGTTACAGGAAAAATTCGAGAATTCCCTCGAAACCGTGACGAATAATTTTATTCGTATTTTTTCTTAAAAGTATGAAGAAAACGCTACATTTGTATAAAAAAAGATCTTGAATTCAATAATAAATAACTGAAATACAGGCAATTGTTTTTGTTTCAATTCTATCTGAAGCAAGCTTTATGCTATCATTAAAACTTTTTTTAAAATGCACGAAATGAATTTGGTTAAGATCAACCATTTGCTTCTTCTCTTCAATCGTACTTAAACATGTTGGTATTACTGCTTGGGTGGGCTGGAATAATGGATTTATCCCAAAATAAAAATTAGAGCGCTATCGAGAGTTATGAGTTCATACATATTAACCAAATAACTTGTAACGAGTGAACTAGTGAGATCTTGCCATAAAAAACCGAACTTCATGTCACAAACATTAATATATATGCTGATCAACTCCTCGCTCTTTGCGCTTTCTTTTTTCAATTTCATACTGAGTCGATATAAAAGATCTGTCAGTCAATCCTGCATTCACCAGAGAGACGTTTCTTTTTATTGGTAAAAACATATTCGTAGCATTTTGTGTTGTTTTTATACAATGAACGAATGTTCTTTCTGTGTCAACAAATGCTTCGTGCTTTTGACAGTTGCTAAAGTTGCAAAAAACATCAAATAGATTTGTAAGTCCTACCTTTAATTTCGTAATAAAAGCGAACTTTAATTTTCAGTGTGGGTGAGAGGGTCGTGGAGGAAGAGTACATATTCAGTACAAACTGTTAACGAACTCGGTGTTTATCCCATAAAAAATCCAACATGACTGTAAAGTGAATATTTCGACACATTACAGTACCCGCTAAATTTTGGCATTAATGCGGTTCGATTTTAAAACATATGAAAAATTGAAGGCTTTTAAAATCGTTTTTGTTGTTTTCATTCCAGAACAAATTTAGAATTGTTGAATCTTGTTGCTGGAATCGGACGGGTATTGTCAAATACTTTTGGTGAGAGTAGAGAAGATAATCCAACCGTCGTTCAGGCAAATTGGCGAAAATGAGGGCTTGATTCCCGCTCGAGTGGGTGGAACTTGAAAATGTCCCTGCTCTACTGGTCAACCAGGCGTTGTGTTGTCCTTGTTAATTGTTCAGTGTGTACAACCACTGGTTGAAGACGATGTAATTCTCTCTCTCTCTCTCTCTCTCTCTCTCTCTCTCTCTCTCTCTCTAAAACAAAATCTTGCCCTCCCCTATTTCAAATCCTGGCTACGCCTATGGCACGGACCGGTTCATTTCACCGCAGAAAATGAAGAACGTTCCGGAAAAAGTGAAATTCAAATTTCAAACCAAACATCCGGCTGGTGTCATGATGTTTGGCTTGGTGGCGTCCAACGGTTTGAAAATTCCGCCTGTTTTCATTGATGCTGGAGTCAGAATCAATACCGAAGTGTATATCGGTATTTTAAAGGACCAAGTGCTTCCCTCGGTGAAGGCCAACTTTTCCGAGGAACAAAACGTTGTCCTACAGCAGGATGGAGCGTCGTGTCACACATCCAATCGAACCCAACAATGGTTGAACGATAACATGAGGTTTTGGCCGAAGGATTTGTGCCCTCCTAGCAGTCCAGATCTTAATCCGTTGCGTTATTCGATTTGGGCATATGTTGAAGCACGAGCCTAAAAAACATCACAACCTAGTGTGAAAATCCTGAAGTCAACCAGAGTTGAAAAAAAAAGTTGTCCGATTTTGCTCAAAATCGCTTGGTATGTTCTTCATCGAAAATAATTAGACTCGTATTTTATATTTTTTTATTTGGGTGACCATGTTCGATATAGGGTTACCAGAAAAATCGACATTTTTCGTTTTTTTTTATTTATGAAAAATCATAACTTCTGAACCGCTGAATCGATTTTAAATATTTTTTTATAAATAGTAAGATTATTACTTCTTGTTTTTATTAAAAATATTTGTTAAAATAATTAATGTACTCAAATTTGCTAAAATGGTCAATATATTTGTTTTTTATGATTTTCAAAATGTTGGACCACAACGACTATTTATTTTTATATTTTTTAATTAAAATTCAAACATTTTTACATAACATATCAAAAAATCTTAAATGTTCTTCGACCCGTTTTTTAGTACAATTTTTTGAAAATTTTAAGTTTTTTGCCTATACCCACATGGAATGAGCATCATTTTCCATCACTTCAAAATAACTGCGGGAATCATTTCATTGAAGTTATCAAACTTATTCCTAATAAATTCATGACAACCATGTTTACAAATCTAGTTTCATTTGTGAAGTATTGTACCCATCAAAAGTATGGGAGGCTGGTCCAATTCTGACCCCATTAAATGTATGAACTATAAATCAGCCTCAACTTGTTTGAAAGCAGAGACCAACATTGCTAGGGTTTACTCAGCCATGGTTTACGCTATAACTGGAGCCACAATGGTCCGTTAGCGTCCAAATTCAGCATGAGTGCTCATAAGGATTGCAGGGACACTCATGCCGAATTTAAGTTGTAGCGTAAACCACGACTGAGTAAAGTTAACTCATATTTTGAATTAATCCACATTAGGGTCATTTTGAGTGAACCGAACCGAAACTAGAATACAAATTTTTTTAGGGTGTAGAGCATTTTTTCTCAAATTTAGTCAATTTTGAAGTCCAACAAACACAATTTCTCCGACCAATGCATTCTACGTTGAAATTCTTTGTGTAATGAAAGCTTTCCATTGGTATTATTAAAAATTTGGCTACCAGCGCTGTCTCAGAGAATCTTGGGAGGTCGGAATTGGCCACAGGGTCAGGATTGGACCAGGCTCCGCTATATTGAGGAATTAGAGCTCAAATCTCAAAGCTTCGGACTACAAGCAAGGGTTTTCTCAGATTACCTTCAATTAAAACTCAGCATTTAATTTGATTATTTAATTTTTATTTTTCATAATTCATCAAAAAAAAAATTACAAAGCAAAATTCTTACAATTCAACGCACTTTTCTTCATCTGAAAACGAAAACCGTTTCACGATAATGTAATTTTCATTTTGTGGCTTAAAGTTATGAAACGATTGTGTCCCAGAGATTTGTTTTACAGGAGTACAACGGTTCTTTATTTTCTTTTTCATTGCATTGTAATCTTTTTCCGAGAAAAACAAGTAATATATTTTGGAATCTACTTTAGAAACAGCCCAAGAGTTGTAATATGATGGCCTTGTAAACTTGCTTTTGAAGCGTTTCGCTTTAGAACGCCTCTTAAAGCGTCACAAGGCCCTTTTCCATGGCAAGTGGCAAAAAGTTCCACTCTGCATTACGACCGAAGTCCTTGTACATGTGGCACAAATTGAAAGCAGTCATCTTATTTCTGTATTGACTGCCTTCATTAGAAAAAAAATGGATATTTTTCAGGTGAGGTAGCTTTTTTTTAATGAAATTCACACAATTTGTTACAAACAGCCGAACGGCAACATGGTTATGTTTAGTAAATTCTGCGATTGCTATGAAGCTTGTAAACTTTAAATTGTGTGCTTCATCCTTATAATATATGGCAAAAGGATGGATTGTGCATTGAGCGTTTGCCCAATGAAAACCTTGTATAGCGTCCTGAATAACAAAAGAGTAATTTTCAGAGAAGTCAGCAATTATAATGCAGTCAGTTGCTTCCAAATTAGTTTTAAGTTGTTTTAAGTAGTTAACTTGTTGCTCTGCAATAATATTATGCGGAGATAATTCGCTTAATTTTTCTAAAAATGTTTCCACAAACTCTTCTGCATCCATTCCCATTGAATTTAGTTGACAACGATCTGTTTGCTCCCATTGTTTAAATTCTAAGGAATCGATATTTTGAAGAAAATTCATCAGGTCATTCTCCAGTGTTTGCGTACCCAGGCAATGATCACAGGTTTTCAACCAACATTTCTCTGTAGGATTTCATGATACGTTTTAAAATGGTTAGGAATAAGTTTCTTAACCTTAAGGGTATTAAACATTAATTTAACATTCTGATGATAAATGCATACGCAGACAGTATGCGTTACACTTGAACCAGCCAGAATACAATTTTTTGGGCGGCTACTGAAAAACATTGAAAATCCAATTTGCTTTTTGAATATTAAACACGGTTCGGAAACGGTGAGTTCTTGAGTTTAACATTCTAGATTAACTGCACTTGGAGTTGCTGGCTCGTTTTCTTTCTTGATAAAGCGATAAAGTCTGCAATAGCAGGTATTACAAATGTAGGAATAGCTTTTATCCAACTTTGTTCTCCTTTTCACTGCATCACCATATAGTTTAGGAGTAGGTTTCCTGTAACTATTAATCTAAACATGGCAATTTGAGCAGTCGTGCTTCATTGTATTAAACGTTTCTTTAGTAAGGTTTCAGTTCGGTTCACTCAAAATGACCCTAATGTGGATTAATTCAAAATATGAGTTAACTTTACTCAGTCGTGGTTTACGCTACAACTCAAATTCGGCATGAGTGCCCCTGCAATCCTTATGAGCACTCATGCTGAATTTGGACGCTAACGGACCATTGTGGCTCCAGTTATAGCGTAAACCATGGCTGAGTAAACCCTAGCAATGTTGGTCTCTGCTTTTAAACAATTTGAGGCTGATTTATAGTACTTACATTTAATGGGGTCAGGATTGGACCAGCCTCCCATACTTTTGATGGGTACAATACTTCACAAATGAAACTAGATTTGTAAACATGGTTATCATGAATTTATTAGGAATAAGTTTGATAACTTCAATGAAATGATTCCCGCAGTTATTTTGAAGTTATGGAAAATGATGCTCATTCCATGTGTGTATAGGCAAAAAACTTGAAATTTTCAAAAAATTTATCTCAAAAACGGCTCGATGAACATTTAAGATTTTTTGATATGTTATGTAAAAATGTTCGAATTTTAATTAAAAGAAATAAAAATAAATAGTCGTTGTGGTACAACATTTTGAAAATCATAAAAAAACAAATATATTGACCATTTTAGCAAATTTGAGTACATTAAATATTTTAACAAACATTTTTAATAAAAACAAAAAGTAATAATCTTACTATTTATAAAAAAAATATTTAAAATCGATTCAGCGGTTCAGAAGTTATGATTTTTCATAAATAAAAAAAAACGAAAAATGTCGATTTTTCTGGTAACCCTATATCGAACATGGTCACCCAAATAAAAAAATAAAAAAAGGGTCTTATTATTTTCGATGAAGAGCATACCAAGCGATTTTGAGCAAAATCGGACAACTTTTTTTTTCAACTCTAAAAAAAAGAATAGAGTTCAAAAAAAAAGTTGTCCGATTTTGCTCAAAATCGCGTGGTATGTTCTTCATCGAAAATAATAAGACCCGTATTTTTTAATTTTTTTATTAGGGTGACCATGTTCGATATAGGGTTACCAGAAAAATCGACATTTTTCGAAATTTTTTATTTTTGAAAAATCATAACTTCTGAATTGCTGAATCGATTTCAAATATTTTTATATGAATAGTAAGATTATTACTTCTTGTTTTTATTGAAAATATTTTTCTAAAAAACTAATGTACTCAAATATGCTAAAATGGTCAATATATTTTTTTTTTATGATTTTTGAAATGTTGGACCACAACGATTATTTATTTTTATATTTTTTTATTAAAATTCGAACATTTTTACATAACATATCAAAAAATCTAAAATGTTCATCGAGCCGATTTTGAGTTAAATTTTTTTTAAATTTCAAGTTTTTTGCCTATACACACATGGAATGAGCATCATTTCCATCACTTCAAAATAACTGTGAATCATTTCGTTGAAGTTATCAAACTTATTCCTAATAAATTCATGATAACCATGTTTACAAATCTAGTTTTATTTTGAGTATTGTACCCATCAAAAATAGGGAGACTGGTCAATTCTGACCCATTAAATGTATGAACTATAAATCAGCCTCAAATTGTTTAAAAGCAGAGACCAACATTGCTAGGGTTTACTCAGCCTTGGTTTACGCTATAACTGGAGCCACAATGGTCCGTTAGCGTCCAAATTTAGCATGAGTGCTCATAAGGATTGTAGAGGCACTCATGCCGAATTTGAGTTGTAGCGTAAACCACGACTGAGTAAACTTAACTCATATTTTGAACATACCATGCGATTTTGAGCAAAATCGGGCAACTTTTTTTTTCAACTGTATATATATATCTATATGGCAGCATAATTAATCATCAATTAAAAGAGAGATTTGAGCAATAAAAAATGAAAAAAGTGCCATTAAATTATTAAGGCCTGTGCCAACAAATAATGTGTGATCAGCATTAAAAAATTAGGAATGAGCAATAAAAGATGAGAAAAGATCTTCGGATAATCTAATTGTGACCGGTAAATCTGTCAAATAAAGCAACAGCTATTAGTATATGTGCAATTAAATATGGCAGTATTTCCGCCAAATTATGTAATTTGAGCACTAAACTATTCGCATATGTCTTTTAATTTTGTTGGATTTTCCCATAAAAACAGTAAAATGAGCAATGGATATTTATTTATCCATTGCTCATTTCTACTGTTTTATGGGAAAATCAACAAAATTAAAGACATATGCGAATAGTTTAGTGCTCAAATTACTAATTTGGCGGAAATACTGCCATATTTAATTGCGCATATACTAATAGCTGTTGCTTTGTTGATAGATTTACCGGTCTATTAGATTATCCGAAGATCTTTTCTCATCTTTATTGCTCATTCTAATTTTTAATGCTGATCACACATTGTTGTTGGCACGGACATAATAATTAGTGGCACTTTTTCATTTTTGGTGCTTTTCTGAATTACTAAGTGCAGGTAAATGTTTTGGTCATATCTTATATGTAACTATACAAATAATATATAAAAATATATATATACATATATATATATATATATATATATATATATATATATATATATATATATATATATATATATATATATATATATATATAATAATATATATATATATATATATATATATATATATATATATATATATATATATATATATATATATATATATATATATATATATATATATAAATATATATATATATATATATATATCCCAAGTAACAAATTCAATTTTAAGGTACACTTGAAGAAGTTTTCAAGACTGATTTGATAAAACCAAGCATAAAACTAGATATTCCACATTGCATCGATAAAACAGCCATAAAACCCTCTAAGTTCCAAAAGGCCCATACTACAGGAGGTTCTCAAGGCTATTTCCCAAGGTTCGCTTAAAACTTGATAGTTTTATTGGTACATACTTGTAATGACATTCAAGACATACTTAAAACTATGATAAAACTACCACAAGTTTTGATAGTTTTATGATTCTCCTCTTTAAGAACACTTCCAGTCCTTCACAAATATGCTTCGATGATTCCATTTTTCGATTCGTTCTGCTGAATGGGGATTTTTTTTTGTTTATGGTTGAGTGGAAGCTACTATATTTCTCTTCCAAAGTGGATACGTATGTAAATTAATTGTAAAATTGACCATGAATGCATCTGTTTTTCACCTGCAATTGATGAATTTTTCATACGACATTCAGTTTATTGGTGTATTATTACATAAAAGTTCGAAAATTCAACTATTAGGTAACAAGGCTGATAAATTGTTAGATCTTGAAAAAATTGGGTCTACAATCCATTTTATGTTTCATAATGTATTTTAAACAGCATTGTTTGTTCGTACCATTGGAAAAATGAGAGTTTTGTTGCATACTTATGAAAATGGCTACCGTTCCGAAGGAATCCAGAATAGCCACGCTCGCCATTTTTCCAAAGGTTTTATCTAAAACTACCATAAAACGCAAATAAAACTTATATTTCTTGCACAAGACTAACAAGATTTTTTGAGGAGCGCGATAAGTTCATCTTTATTTGTACTACTCTTGAAAAAGATGAGTTACGCTTGAATAAAACTTGTTTGAATTGCTCAAGGTAAACAAGTCTTTCGTAAGATAGCCAAAAAGGCACATCATAAACAATGAAAATGTGACTGCGCAAATCAAAAGTGCCTATGCATAATTGTTGTTCTTAGTCATAATAACAGCTTATAGTTTAATATTTTTAAATACCAGCGTAAGTCGATAAAAAACAAAAACGAAAAGAAAATTTAACTTGAATATGCCAACAATAGTTTTGGGAAGAATAACAGATAATAAACATTGCCTGGAAGGCGGAGACATCAGTTGAGCGAAAAATTATTTTTCCTCTTGATCTATATGCTAAACCTAACGTTGGATGAAGTGCGCTGTGTAGTAGATCACTGAGCAATTCCAGCGCACTACTTCCGACTTTAGATTTTACGATAACGCATGGCGATAACGCACTACCTGGGACGTTAGGTTTCACTTGCACAACTGGCATAAAATCAATACTCATGAGTTATAATATCAATAATCAAATTCTCGGTTTTCAACTGGCGACGCATTGCACCATTTAATTTGATTCGTTTCAAAAAAATAGGACGCATAACGCATAGACCCTTCTGATAAGTTAGTCTGAGAAGGCTGCGAATCCAATGGAATCTAGCAATGTTAAAAAATAATTGTTGTTGGTGGCTGAGATGAAGGAGTATTCAATATATTGGATAGGTTTTTATTGAATTTCCGCTTGAACGATCCACTATTTTATGTTTTCTTTCACCTATGGGCGTTCATTGCCCAGTTTGGAGTAGGTAGCATTTAGGAGTAGGTTTCCTGTAACTATTAATCTTAACATGGCAATTTGAGCAGTCATATATATATATATATATATATATATATATATATATATATATATATATATATATATATATATATATGTATATATATATATATATATATCATATATATATATATATATATATATATATATATATATATATATATATATATATATATATATATATATATATATATATATATATATATATATATATATATATATATATGTATATAAACATATTAATATTTAATCGGCCTATGATGATCAAACAACTGTTCTCTCAGTATACATTCATTTTTAAAGAATAAAATTTGCAAAAACTATAGCCGAGCTGAAATTATGGATTTAAGTTTGTATATTCTTTATCGTTCGAACCGTAAAACGGAGTAATATTGTTGATGATCAATGGTATTTATATCATGAATTTGTTATGTTTCTTTATTTTGTTATGTTTCTTTATCTTATAATGTTTGGCCTTCAAAATTTATAAAACTGGTTTAATTATTCAGTTTTTTTATTGTCAAAAACTGAAATTTGAATTAAGCATAGTTTTTTTTCAACTTTAAGCTAGCGGGGAAAAAGCAATCAATGCTTGTCTTATAGTTGACATTACAGATTAAGAGATATTTTTTAGATTGGGTTCTTGATTGAAGGAAAAGATTGTAATAAAATTTTAAGTCATTACTATTAAAAAACGACCCAATTTTTAATTTTCATTAAATTGATTACATTTCAAATCACACACACTTAGAAAATTTTACAGTATTCGGTAATTTTTTAGTGAACTTTCAACAGCTGAACGTTCGGTAATCCGATTTAACGGATTTCGGTAAGATTTGACATGTTCCGGAGTTTTGTTTACCGGAATACTGTAAAATTTCACCGAAATCCGGTAAATCGTATAACCGAATGTTAACGAATGTTAACTGAATTCAGCTGTTGAAAGTTTGGTAAAAAATTACCGAATACTGCAAAATTTTAAATATTTTGGGCTCATCATTAGAATTAGAATATACCTTAACTGCAATTTGGTTATTTGAAACTTGAATTTAAAAATGATAGTTGAGAGTTCCAAGAATTGGTTTTGCTTTGTCAAAAATCGGAGCGAATTGCTTTTCAGCCTCTTTGTATTCGTTCGGGGAACCATAGCTAAATATCTTTTTTTTTCATGATCCTCTTGCGATTATTTGTCCAGTCATAAAGATGTCTAGCATTCGTTATAGGATGTTCGTGTTGCTTAGCTAAACTTGCTCTAGTTGCCATTCTCTTACGAGTACTTCCGATCGTATATTAAGGACTCTTGCCGTGTGAAATTGCAAAAAATGCCATTCAATTTCAATAGTATGCCTATCTCTAAATCCACAGAGGCTAGCATTTGTTTTTATATTAGGACGCTGCTCCGTCTGACATATGAATGATTTTTTTAATTGTAATTTGTGGTTTTAAATATTTTAAATAATTCAATAAAAACTACTAAACTGCTACTGAGGCATGACACATCAATGCATCAAAAGTGATCATAAAACTTATGTGTTTTAATGTACCGTTTTCTTTGTAATATACTAAAAATGGATATATTGTACATTGAGCATAATTCCAATGATAACTTTGCATTTAATCTTGAAGAACAAATGTGCAGTTTTCAGAAAAATAACAAATAACCTTGATTTCGCCATCTTCTAGTGTTTCCTTCTTTGTTTTTAAAAATTTGCCTTGCTTATTTTTTATATAGTCATGATATATTAATTTCCCAGACAACCACAAGTCGTATAACAGGATTCAAATAATATCGTATATTTCTCAATTTTAAGTCAACATCGCAATTAATTGTGGCCTTTATCGTGTTATTTTAAAGTTATATCGTAAAGAGTGCAAATTTTCAACTAATATACGAGGTGTCATTTATTCATCGTTCTGTGTCACAAACAAAGTCGGATAAACATAGCTAAGCTTTTTAAATCGAATTTGTTATTACAAATTCAATCGCATACGATATCAAATCAACTCGTTTAAGAAAATTGAATTTGCACGTATATGGCCTCCACGTTTGCACATATAAGCCATATATTTTGCATTCTATACGATTTGTTTTCTTACTTATATGTTTTTATATCATAAAGACAACTTTCAATATACGTTTGTTTTGGTTATCTGGGTTATCAATCTTTTTCATAAAAAAAAATCAGTGGGATTGTGTATAGCACACGACCGGTTGACGTAGACTACGTTAAACCGTTTGATTAGTTTCTTTAGTTTCGTAGCGGAACATTGCAACGCAGGTACTGTTGGGCTAGCATAAGTAAGTGAATAAGTATGTGAAAACATCCTATTATTTGATCTTAGCAAATTATTTGGCGACCCTAGAATGGGACGTTTGGTTTTAATGTTGATATGATGAAAGGGTAACGATTGTGCTGGTTGTAGCGATGGGGTTGATATGATCGATCTGCTGGACACCATTATCCTTATCGCATTACTAATTGTTCAGGGTCTGTTTGGAAATTCAAAGTACAAAATTAATAATGTCTTAGTAAGTTGACAGTCGTGAAAACCTGATTGAAACAATAATCTCTAAAATCTATTGAGAAATGTTTATGTTACAGTTATTTTCAAATTTTTATTTGACCCCTACCATTTCCGTGTGATCAAATTAGTGTGGGTGTGGTACTAATAGATCGTTAGATCAGCTGTATATTAGAAAATTCTATTGTACACTCTTTAGAAAGCTTTAAATGATGATACAGCCTCGAGTTGAAGGTTCTACTCCAGCGTCCCAACCTGAAGTTGCTAACGCATTACTTCTGGCTGCTTTCAGTTTCGCCCAATAACCACAAGCTCGTTCGACATCGGTACATGGTCATTTCGGAAGATTTTCCGTATGTTCGATCTTGACGCACTTCCGAAATTTGCGCATACGGTAACCATCAAAACGGTTAGGCATTGTACTTATTCTCACTTTCACAGTTTCTCAAAACTCATTTTTTTTCCTAGACGTAAAACACTATCCAAAGCGAATCGTTCACACGACAGAACAATTATTCATAACAGTACTCATTGGAATATGCAGCAAATGTTACTTCGTAATATCATATTCGAGAAATAAAACGTTTTTGGTTCTACTATAAACACAGTTGATTGTTCCACGAAAAATACCGTTCTGTCTGTATAGACATTTTGAACACTCAACGTTGCGTCATATCTATTTCATCTACATATATAGCGAAATCATCTTCAAATAGCTTTGGACCATCTTCAACGAGTTCTGCGATCGCCTGAAGCAGTGCAAAACTAAATCGGACTAAATTAAGGTCTTTGGATATACGGTCTGTAAATATGGGGTCAACTGAACTCCGCAGCATCCGTATTTCCAATTGGAATGCTCGCTCTGTAGGGGCGAAAAAGATCGAACTGAGTAACTTCCTGGCTCAGCACAACATCGACGTGGGTGTTATTAAGGAAACCAGGCATAACCCAACCATAAACTTTTCGCTCCCAAACCACATCGTGATCCGACTAGACCGCCCCAATGCAATCGGCGGTGGTGTAGCCGTTATTATTAAACATGGCATCAAGTACGAAATTCTCCCTCATCCTCGAACAAGAATCATCGAAGCTATCGGATTAAAACTATTCGGCCAAAACGGAAACATCTGACTGTTTGCAGTCTACGTACCTCGACAATGCATCGATGCCATCGACGACCAGTTGTGCCGGTTTGAGGAAGCTATACACGCCGCAGAAGAAGTTTGCATCCGCAGGACACTGGTGAAATGGCAATTCATCACCCTTGATGACTACACCCATCGTAAAATCCAGCTACGCAACACCATCTGACGCCAGTTGCAGCGAACGGGTCGTATGCAGAAGAAACAACAACTTCAAACCCTCAACCGCATCATTGCAGACCGGATGTCAGAAATTCGGAACGATCGATTCTCCGTCGACCTAACCAAGATGGAAAACCACTCAAAGCCGTTATGGAAGGTGGCAAAAATCCTGAAGAGATAACCGAAAGTGATACCTCCATTAAAAGACGACGGTGGTGGCATTTTGGTGCCTCCGCAAGAAAAAGCCAACGCTATCGCCAGCAAACTTGTTCTAGCGCTCAACATTGTGGCCAACATGGTACAACAAACCATCACCCAGCTTGATTATCAAATCGCCGAAATACCTCTAGCCGGTCAGGTTACAGTGAAAGAAGTTCGTGCTGCTATAAAACGTGGAAAGAACATGAAAGCTCCAGGCAACGATCTTATCTTCAACCTGGTGTTGAAGAAACTATCGAACAAGGCACTCAAGTTCTTAGCAGGCATCTTCATCAGATGGTTCTCGTTGGACTATTTCCCAACCAGATGGAAGATGGGGAAATCTCACTGCACCCACAAGCTACAGGCCCATCACTCTGTTGTCAGCGGTAAGCAAACTTTTCGAGAGGCTAATACTCCAGCGAATAATGCAGCACATCGAAGCGAATCAAATCATCATCCCAGAGCAGTTCGGCTTCCGAAAGGGACACTCCACCGTCCAGCAGCTGGTTAGAATCGAACAAATCATCAGCCAAAACAAAGCGCTCTCCAACAACATCACCATGGCTCTGCTGGATGTGGAAAAAGCATTCGATAACGTTTGGCACGACGGACTCATCCACAAACTGGTACAAGCCGACTTTCCACTGTACCTGGTGAAAATGGTTAGATGTTATCTTTCCGAACGACATTTCCGTGTCCACCTGTATGGCACAATTTCGGACGCACATGGGATTTCAGCTGGAGTGCCACAAGGCAGCTTGCTTGGCCCGATTTTGTACAGCATCTTCACATCTGACGTACCGCAACTTCCATATGCTTGGCTGGCACTATTTGCAGACGACAGTGCAATACTGGCGAAAAGAAGAGCATCAAAGGTCTATCGTGCTCAACTGCAGCACTGATGAACTCACTCTACTCGCTAACATGCCGAAGATCTCAACTTTCACTGCGAAACAAATTAGCTGGGTTTAAGGTTATCATCGCTCCAGTAATAAACTACGCCATGCCACTTTGGGGATCGTATGCCGAAACCGCACAAGCAAAAACTTCAAGTCGTTCAAAATCGAATTCTTTGATCCATCATGGATGCTCCGTTTGACACCAGAATGACAGACCTACATCTAGCAAGTGGATGCAAAACAGTACAGGAGCGTATCGATGACGCCAACAACTCATTCGTGGAAAAGGCAGCCTTCTCCGAGTACCCGTTTATCCGAGCTCTAGTTAATTGATATGAAAATTTAGGTTAAGTAGGTTATCCAATTTTAAACAATGCTGGAAAATCCAGAAATCCATTACTAAAAGTACCCTGAACGGAAGAACAAACAGATATTACTAATATTAAATACTAATATTAATATTAAAATACAATCAAAGATGAAAACATGTATGTACATCTCTTAAACTATAAATTATGTAAAGCACACAAAAGAAATTGAATAAAATAAACGATTTATGTTAAGTTCAAATATATCAGTACATCTATATCATCTACATTTTTATCTATATCATCTACACATATTTCTATATTATCTACACATATATCTATACATATATATGAACATGATATTGTGATATGGCTACCATCTGGTTCATATATGTTTTCCTCAAAATTTGTCACGAGCTTGGGATAGCACAAGACTGTATTTAAAATAACTGTCCAGCCAGCTACTCGCCAGCGACAGCCACTAACCCACCATTCTCTCTGGTTGATTGCCCGCGTACCCTCCTGCACGGTACTTGCAACCGTAAGCTGCCAGAGCAATACTGGTCATTGCCGCTCTGCACAGCTCCGTGGCTGCCGAGCGAATGGCGAAAATTTTAAGGTGTTCCAATTTTATATCGTTCATTGAAACGTATGAGACGTTCCTTACTTAAATATGAAGTCTGTGATAGAAATTAACAACGCATTTAGTAAATTTACTCTGAAAAATCTGCATTATAAGACATCACGTCTTAATTTGGTTATTTCCAATAGATTAAAATTGTTACCGGATAATGCTGCATGCTCGAATTGATACGCGGGAAAATTTCCAACCGATTGGTGTAAACCTTTTGAAAATCGGTCGAGCATTTATTATGTTATTAGCGTTTAATCTGTAACAATATTTCGTGACGGTCGCTTAGTTTTAGATTTTCAATTGACACCCTACCCTTGCCGTAAGACGTAGTCTACGTCAAAAGGAAGCAAACTTTTCTGATAATAAAGTATTTAATTCAATATTACACTTATAAGTCGTAGTCCACTGTTCAAATGACACTTCTCTAATTTCATTCTCTTCCAATTTATCTGAAATTGCTGTTTCTCATGCTGACGACGTATCGTAACAATTCATGCACGTGTGACGATGGTAAAATTCTAAATTGTGCATCGCACAGAATTTGTTCCATATTGATAGTACGATCACATAAAATGCAATTTATTTCCTGTTGAGCATAAGATTCACATTTTCGTGAATCGTACAAACACAAACGTTATGGGATCCTGATTTACTAAGAAGTCGAATTATCCAATGGTATCTTACAACCTAAAGATTTTAATTTTCAATAACACCATCTGTCAAGTTTTTAGTCTCTGAACCACAATTCTTCGATTTGGGTAGAGGTTAACAACATTTGAAAGTTTTATCCATGTTTGAAAATAAACTTGCTTGTTTACACATACATTAATTGTTATGTTATATATTCTCCGTGCGAGGAGTAACGATTATTATGTAGAAGGCTTGTTTAACTTGAAAAGCTTTGAAAGATAAACTAAATTGAAAAGGAACTTCCCAATATATAGCACTTTGTTGACTTCGTTCCTATCTTCATTTCAAATGTATGGCAAACTCCATTGTATTGAAATGTACCTATAAGAAATTTGTTCCAGGCCCGGGTATAAATAAACATTTACCTAACTGCTGTCTTCTCAACGAGAGGCTTAAAAAAATCCGATATTGTAATCGTTTTTGCAAGAAAAAAAAAACTTTTGAGTTTTATCATCTAGTTCAGATAGCTTCACTTTGTATCGCTTCTATTGCGTCTAAACAGAAACGGGTAAGGCTGACAGCCTCCATGTCTGAGAAAGATTTGTTTCTTATTCAATAATCTATTATGTAACATACATTTTTTGTGGACAATCGCGACTAACATTTGAAAAGGGCTGAAAATATTGTTACAACAAAATTTCCCTCTAATAAAATTCGCAATAACTTCAGAGCGACTGGGTTTACGAAAAAAGTTATTTTGTCCTTTTTTATTAAAAATTAATACCTAGAGTCTATTTTTGGTAAAGTTCAGAAAATACACAATTTCAAAAAATTCAAAAAATCCAGAAAGAATTAATAAACAAACATTTTAAAAATTAAAGAAGTGACCGTCTTACACTCTTCACCAGATTTTGGGATATAACTTAAAGTTTTTTCCAAAAAAAAAAATGGAAAATGCGAAGGGGGCGGCATTGAAAAAAACAATGTTGTATGTTTGTTTAGCATGAATTTACATATTTTTAGTTTTGGTGTATTTTTTTCTTAAAGAACAATGACATACAACTTTTTTCAAGACGACATTTTGATCAGAAAAATCGTTCACACCGTGTCCAATATATTCTCATACAAAATAAAACTCTATTTATTTCAAATCGATAATCCAGATTTTATTGATAACTTTACCCATTATTTTGCAATATAATACTGATCAACTGCAGCATATGTTTCCGAATAACACCGCCTTCAACCTTCTTCACCAGCTCCAGCCATTGGCATTTCGGCCAACTTCCATTGGCATTTCGTCCCAAATTCGTTTGATTACGGTTTTGAATTGTTTCATTTCGCCCTGTGGTCATTTACCTTCGCCAGCATGTATGACCATACGAAATAATTCAAGGGATTCAGATCTGGTGAACTGGGAGGCCATACATTCTTGTCCAAAATGTCGGTCGAATTTTCTCGGTACCAGCCCTGAACAAGATTTGCAGTATGCGATGGCACTTCGTCCTGTTAAAACACATAGTTATCATCTCCAAAAACCTCTTGTACATATGGCTTGACGACTTTCTTCAAAACTTCCGTTTTATAATATGCGGCATTCACTTTAACGCCGTTTTCAATGATAACCAGTGGTAATTCGCCTCGCTTGCAAATTCCTCCCCAAACCATCACTGACGCAGCACTTTAGAACCGTGGAATATTCCTATCACTCTCTGGAACAGTTCTCGAAGAGCGAGTCCGCAATCTGTCGTTCTGGACATTGTGGGATTGTTGCAAGACAAATAACTTTCGTCGGAAAAGATAAATTCTTCCCCACCGTGCCGCGACAAGACTTGTTCTTTCGAATCGTTTCTGCTTGGAAGGTTCCGAAACTCCGTGAACCTTACGTTTCTTGAAAGCTTGAAATCCGAGGTCATTTTTTATTGTGCATTGGCGATCTCGAAATATTCAGATCTGCGGCCATTTTACGTATAGAGCGCTGTGATTTTCGCCTAATCCGTTTTTTGGCCACTTTAGCAACTCGTGCAGTCCGTACCGTACGAGTACGACCGGATCTCTTTCGGTCATCCAACGAGCAGGTGTCACGGTACCTTCGGATGGTTCGGTACACAAAATCCCGCTTTACTCCGAGGTTTTTCAAATTTCTGAAAATAGCGCCCGGGCGCTCACCTTTCAAAAACTTTTTTATCACCACAGCACGAAACTCCTTCATCGCTGGTAAAAGATAAACACCAAATGAAAGCAATCGGACACAACCTAAAAGCGTTTGTATAAACATAGTGCAAAACTACACCAACATTGAAGCATGTTGAGTAGTTGCACGACACTAATGCAAGGAAAAGTGTATGAGAATATATTGGACACGGTGTACATGTTATGATATTTTGAAAAAAAAAATCATATTTTACAAAAGCCTTTTAAGAAAAGTAGTCATGGATTTTTTTATTGTTTTAAATTGAAAAATGTTATTTTGGGTAGAAACTTATATATGGACAAAATTTTATCAAAACTGGAAACTGTCAAGACCAAATCAATATATTTTTAGCGTTTCTGCCTGGGTATGCCCTAAATATTTCTATCAAAGAATTATTTAGCTTGTTACTAATTTTCTAAATTAAATAACTGTGGGATGTGAGCAATATAAAAAACTTTTATTTATAATATAATTCTGTCGAAGCCTGCCTCTATGTGAGGAAATAATTAGTAATTACAAGAAATTTTAAGCGTAATATGAAACGCCCTTTGAATCCAAAGGATTCTCGACAGGAGTTCTATAGGCGGTTAACGGTGAGGCTGGTTCATTACAATCAGAGGTGGTAAATGTACATTTCAAGGGTTTTTTTTCATTAGGGCGAATCTACAATTGAGAGATTCTCTCCGAGCTCGCTCTCTTTCATTCATTACAGCGCCATTATAGAACTTACGAGGCATTCATTAGTACAGATCGAAACACAACAGTGCTGGCTAGCATACTCTACAAATAGTAGATTGAAAAACGTAAAGGTGATTGGTTGATGAATGAAAGAGAGCGAGCTCGGAGAGAATCTCTCAATTGTGGATTCGCCCTAATGTAAAAAAACCCTGGATTTTTTTGCAAACCATTCACCCGCTGCAAAACTTGAGGCCCGACACCACCAACAGCTTGTGTGTACAGTTCGAGCGAACGCGGGGATGGAAAACAGAAAAAGAAAAATTTCATTCACCCGCTGCAAAACTTGAGGCCCGCACACCACCAACAGCTTGTGTGTACAGTTCGATGGAAAACAGAAAAAGAAAAATTCTAGGGTTTTTTTTCATTAGGGCGAATCTACAATTGAGAGATTCTCTCCGAGCTCGCTCTCTTTCATTCATAAACCAATCACCTTTACGTTTTTCAATCTACTATTTGTAGAGTATGCTAGCCAGCACTGTTGTGTTTCAATCTGTACTAATGAATGCCTCGTAAGTTCTATAATGGCGCTATAATGAATGAAAGAGAGCGAGCCCGGAGAGAATCTCTCAATTGAAGATTCGCCCTGATGAAAAAAAACCCTAGAATTTCTCCCTATTTATGCCGACAGTTTCAAACAGTTTAGAAATGGTTTGTGACGGTTTTTGATAGCTTGATTAAAACGCACTTATTTGGGTATTTTCGATTATAAGCTGTTAGTATCCATTCTTATGATTTGATTCCATATAATAAACATCATATGTATGCACTAATAAGCCAACAATCAACGAAATTCTGAGTCACATAAATTAATATCGTGAATTTTTTTAAACCATCAGCTGGAGGCAGCAAATATGTTACGTCACCTGGAGAAAACGGTACAGAAATTTCATATGAGATTTTTCCCACGACGGTTCACTTTTGTGTGTGTTCAATTTGGTCGTAATGAAAAATGTCAAATATCAAAATACATTACATTTACCACCACTGATTACAATCAATAGCGCTAGTGGACCGCGATTCCATTTGATTTAAGATGCGGACGGATGCGGATGCCTGTTCACATTATCCTGAAGACCATATTTTCAATCAGTTGACTAGTGCTAGTGAACCAGCATCAATGTGTAAATTCATTCTCATTCAGCACCCATCTCACTGTTATTCTCCACTTGCTAAAATTGAACCAACCAATTCCGTAGTGTTGGTTATGTTTTTTTTTTTGGTTTTTTAAGTCGTGCAGATAAATGAATGCAGAGACTTAAACGTAGATCTGGTGTTATGTATGTATCTTATTCCATTACTCTTTATTCTGAGCTTGGCCTGCTCTTGATCGAAAGTTTGTTGGCAGACAGTGGCTGACAGTGAAGTAAAGTACATAGATTGATATACATCTGAATTTGACTGAGCGTCAGCGTTGCGGCACAAATACATACACATATATTATTATGACAAGCATAAAGAGAAGAGCCAAATCAATAGCCTCCCTTCGAATCGAGACACACATCATATCTACGGTTTTTTTATCATTAGGGCGAATCTACAATTGAGAGATTCTCTCCGGGCTCGTTCTCTTTCATTCATCACAGCGTCATTATAGAACTTACGAGGCATTAATTAGTACAGATCGAAACACAACAGTGCTGGCTAGCATACTCTTCAAATAGTAGATTGAAAAACGTAAAGGTGATTGGTTTATGAATGAAAAAGAGCGAGCTCGGAGAGAATCTCTCAATTGTGGATTCGCCCTAATGAAAAAAAACCCTAGATATATAATGTATTTGCCTTCTTTTGCTGCTGTTGCTGTTTTTTATGTTGCTATTCTTACCTTCTGCAATTCACTCATCCGGCTTACTCCACATCCGACCCTTGATCCAGTAAGTTCACTCGCTCGCCCACACTTTGTGTCAACCTCGAGAACTGGTGTACTAGGCTATGCTGTATTATATATAAAAATTTATATAGAGGAAGAAAAAAATGGATGATGGTTGGTTGTAGTAATTATCGATTTTGAGCTGAGTATACAATCTTGTTTTTTGCACTTCAACTAGTTGTATTTATTATGTAATGATGTGCACAGAAAAAAAGTACGGTTTTTTTATGTGCCGTCTATTGAATATATTCAATTTCAACTATAAACTCAATATTAAGTGTATCGGTAGGGATTCATTTTTTTATATAATTTGTCATTTGTATAGTAAAGGATTTGTTAATAAAGTGCTGCTAACCATTAATTGGCGCAGTTTTTGGTTTTCTAAGCAAATTAACATCACAAACAACTTAGAAAAAAATAAACAGATTCCAAAACTCTTTATTCAAGCATTTTATTTCGCAGATGACAACCCCATCTGTGATAGGAAAGCAAATATTTCAAAATTGCATAGATCATTAGTTACATTTTTATGAAATACTCATTAAATAACATTCGTAAAACAAGTATGACAAGCAGATGCACAAAAATCAGCCATTTGAAGTTTTTTTTTACCAAAATCATTTACGCCCAAAACATGAACTACAACTTCTTGCTAATTCAGTGGTTAAGTAAATTTTTCAGAATATTTTTAGGAAGTCAGCATAATTTTAATTGCTTAAAAAAAGTTATTTATGTGCGCATTAAAAATGCTACTATGTTAGGATGGATGGTGAGAAAAATCAGAAAAAGTTATGTAAACAAACCAAAATGCATTTTATTCACTAAGATACTTAAAACGTCTCAAAAATACTTCTACTCCCTGCTACGCTGCTTTGCGGCAGCTAACCAGAACTTTGGCCATTGATGAAAAAATATACGGTTGTAGGCATATTTTTCAGTTCCTTGGTCGGCTTTTTGATCAAATATACTATCAAGTATACTAGTTGACCCGTCGTGGCTAGCCACGATTAAAAATCATTGAAAATGTAATTTAAGCGTCCTTGCACAACTCAGGACTGATGTTATGTTATTGTCTGAGGGCCTGTCAATGGCGGACTATTTCACCGAACCGTTTTAAGTGCATAAAAGATCATAGGTGAAGGTAACATTACGTACTCATAATGCACAATAAAAGTAATTGCAGAAAACTACGATTGCATTATCGCTAACGCTCGTCGGACCATAACTATAAAAAACATCCTCTGTTTGCATTAAACCGGGCAAACGGTTGAATCAGTCGTTTGCTAAGAATCCAATCAACGCTATGCTTACACTTCGGATTTCGGAGACTTCGGTGGCATTCTGCCACTTCAGGTCCTCAATCCTCAATGCGGCTTTGCCGCATACCAACTTAAATTAAACTAACATTTTTATTTTTACATTATTTTCAGCGAGGGGCAAATCATTACATACATAACTGAATCGAAAATGTGTAGAAATTTGGGAAAAATGCGTTGAAAAGTACATCAGCGCATTCAATGCGATAAAAAATCCACGAATAAATCAAATGCGCTAAAAAATGTGCAATGAATGCGTACTAAAGTGCGTCAACGCGTTTGAAAAATGTTCGAAAAATGCCTCAATACGTGAAGCTGAATCGAAAATGCATGAGTGATTTTCCCCTCGATTTTCAGCCACATAACAATAAAACATGTACCATTTTCAAATGTTTTTAATGCCAATAATCCAAAAAATCAGAAAATACAATTTCATCTATCATAAAAATATTTTTGAAAAATCGAAATATACCGAAAAACGTGATATTAAACAATTAACGCCTTAAAACTGGTTGCAGCAAATTTGATGTAAAATACAATACCATTTTTGCTGTGTATTGAAAAAATGGGACTGGCAAATAAAAATAAATCAATTCTCTTATTGAGCCAAAGAAAATATATTTACTTCTACATTTATTATAAAGACAATCTAAGGTTTGCTTCATTTAGAATTGGAACAAACTTTTGCTCATATTGTGGATTTCGAAGTTCTTGGCGCCCTCGTGTCGGGAATTTTGTCAGCTTCACGTATTTTTTTTGACATTCCGCAAATCGACTGTACTTTGTAAACAATCAACATGGAAGCCGAAAGAAGGGAAAAAATTGTGCACAGTTATTTGGAAAATCCATTGTGGTCTGCATCTAGGCTAGCAAAACAGCTGAAATTGCCCAGAAATACCATATGGCGCGTTATCAAACGGTATAAAGAAACATTGACGACGATTCGGAAGCCTCAAGCCAATCGTCAGAGTGGAACTGTCGACCGGAAACTGCGTGGTAAGATTTTGAAGACGATTAAAAGGAATCCCAATCTGTCGGACCGTGATTTGGCCAGAAAATTCAGTGCCGCCCATAGTACCGTGAGGAGAACTCGACTCCGAAAAGGAATCAAGTTATATCGAGCTAGCAAACAGCCAAATCGGACCATAAAACAGAATAGTGTGGCCAAAATCCGTGCTCGGAAGCTATACGACCAGGTGCACCAAGTTCGACGGGTGTCTTCTGATGGACGATGAAACCTATGTCAAGGCTGACTTCGGGCAAATCCCAAGTCAAAAATTTTACTTGGCAACGGCTCGGGGGGATGTTCCAGCCAAATTTAAATTTGTTTTTGCCGACAAATTTGTACGACAATTCATGATTTGGCAGTGCATTTGCAGCTGTGGCAAAAAACGAAAGTTTTCGTTACAAATAAGACAATGACGTCGGAACTATACCAAAAAGAGTGTCTCCAAAAACGAATTTTGCCGTTCATTCGATCCCACGACCATCCCGTAATGTTTTGGCCGGATTTGGCAAGCTGTCATTACAGCAAAGTCGTTCAAGAATGGTATGCAGAGAAAGGGGTCCAGGTTGTTCCGAAAAACATTAACCCACCCAACTGCCCCAGTTCCGCCCTATTGAGAAATACTGGGCAATCATGAAGAGGAGACTCAAGGCAAAGGAAAAGGTTGTCAAAGACATCAATCAGATGAAGATCTGGTGGAATAAGATAGCTAAAACGATGGACGAAGAAGGTGAATGAGCCGTGTTACAGCAAAAATTCGAGAATTCCTTCGAAACCGTGACGAATAATTTTATTCGCATTTTTTCTTAAAAGTATGAAGAAAACGCTACATTTGTATAAGAAAAGATCTTGAATTCAATAATAAATAACTGAAATACAGGCAATTGTTTTTGTTCCAATTCTATCTGAAGCAAGTTTAAGTAACAAAAAACTTCTTGAAACACAACATTTCGTGTAAACCAAACATCGGCACCATCGCAGCCTTGTCCCTCCGTACTCTAGATACAAATTTTGATGAATTCGAGATTTTTTGAACGTGAAAGTGCCACATGCAACTGTCCATGGGAAAAAACTGGGCTATTCAGTAAAAAACCCACACGCTCAAACGTTTGTCCATGCGCTTTGTTAATTGCCATAGCAAATGCTGGAACAACCGGAAATTGGCGTCTCTTAAGGATGAACGAATAATTTGAATCACTTGGAGCAAAGTTGATTCGTGGGACACACACTACATCACCTCTGTGAGATTCAGATATGATCTCACACGTGATGAAAGATTCATGTAGGGCTTTGACTACCATTCGTGTCCCATTGCATAAACCTTTTCTAGGGTTTAAGTTACGTAGCAGCATTACGATTGTTCCAAGCTTCAAACACAAAACGTGAGGTGGAACTCCGGAAGGATTTAGGGTGTATAGGTACTCCACAGGGTATGCATTAACATCGTTCACATCCTCAGTTTGTATTGAATCTGTGCTGTAATAAACTTTAGCAGCTCCCTCCTGCTGATCAATTATAGCTCGGTTGATTTGAAAAATATCCTTATTGGTAGGCGCCAAATCACACGTTCGGACAAATGATGTTGAGCGTTGGATATTTGTTTAAAATACTGTTTCAATCAAACTGCCTTGTTCAATCATATTTGATGGAATCTGTACCGCATCATGTGGGATCCCTTCAATTTGTGGTACATTCCCGATGCCTATGTTCAAAAGCCATTGATTGAAATCAGCGTCACCTTCATTTCGCATATTGCATACCAAAGATAGCATCTCAAAACAGGACCAAAATGGGCTAGACTTGAGACATATTTCAAAAATATCTGCGCGTGCACCATTTGGAACGACCGGAAGAGTCTGTCGCCAATCTCCTCCAATGACTATCACCTGTATGATAAAAAAAAAAGATTTATGAAAAAGCTTTATTAAATCAATTATAAAAATTATTGTTACCTTTCCTCCAAATGGAACGCTGCAGGCCATTAGATCACGTAAGACCAAATCGATACACCGAAGTCCGTGCTTTGAAAGCATTATTATTTCATCCATTATGATAAGGACTGTCTTTCTAATGTCCTCGGCTTCTTTAGAGTTTTGGAGAATCTTCGACACAGACGTCTCCGTAATAGGCACTGGTAGTTTGAAACCTCGATGAATCGTTTGACCTCCTTTGATGAGGGTTGCTGCTATTCCTGTGGCATATGCAAGTACAGTTTGTCCACGACTTCTTAAAAAGCTGATTAACGTGTTGTATAAGTATGTCTTACCGGAACCTCCCAGACCGTTTAGGTAGAACAGCTTGTGGCTTCCACCGTCATCTATACTTTTCATTATTTTTCTGAACGCATCTAGCTGATGAACATTCAACGTGGAAATTTTGTGCTCTGCTTCAATGGATTCTTGCTCTGTATTGATACACTCGACGCTTGAAATATTAACGGTAGGTTCTGGCAATCCAAAAGAGGAACAACTTAATCCGTGCTCAAGACGTCCTTGAGATAGTTAAGGGCAAGATTTATAGCATTTCCCTCATCGTTCCGCTGGGAAAAATCAAGACACATATGAGCAACGTACTTTTCCCACAAAGTTAATGGATTTGTTGGAGCACAAAATACACAAATAAGCGCAAAAGTTTGTCTCAATTGAGGAGGCATGAAAAAAACTACCGCTTCATCCAAACATTTTTCCCACTCTTTGTCTGACGACAGAAGGTTCAAATGAAATGCTGCTTCTTTGAAGGTGTGATACTCGACTCCATTTATGGTTCGAAGGTACTCAAAACTTGTAGCACCAGGCACGTGAAGAAGCAAATCGTAGACAGAAGCGCTCAATATCTTGCAATTCGACGGTATACATCCTTGCCACGTTGTCGTCGAACCCATGTAGCACGCTGGAATACGATGTGGAATCTCCGTGTACAGATACTCTTGATTCAGCTTGAACCAAGCTTGAAGTTTTGTGCTTCGAATCGCTGCTTGATCGAGAGCTTCTTGCTCATGCCCCGCCTCGAATATAATTTGCTGTTGGTTAGGCAGATGAACTGGCAGGCGAATAACCGCGTGTGACCGGTCATGCATAGGAAATTCCAACAACCGCCACATTGCCTCCGGAGCGCTCACGTACCGCGCATTGATGAAAGTAGCAATTTCGTCGTGTATCATCGTCTGATTATCTCCACCGCCAACAACAATGTTTGCTCAGTCAAATCCTTTATAAACGTATTTATAAATGTACTTTACTGCTTTCATTGATGTACACATCTCAGTGTTAATGTGGGCATTGTATTTCAACAGAAGATATCTGTCGTAACGATTGTCAAGTTCACGATTTCCAACCGTTACACTAACATCTCGCCGGCGGTACAAAGGATAGCCGCTGGCATTAGTTACTGTTTCGGGCTGAAGCTGTTTTGGAGATTGCTTCTTACATTCTCCATTCTCCATACATGGTGCTGACGGGCAAACGGGACCACATGGACCGTGTATCATGAACTTCGTTACTGCTACAAAAAGGACGGGGCTCTGTTCCCGTTCAGTAATTTCAGCACACACAACTGCATCAATTCGTTCTGAAGTTTTGAACTTATCTTCTTCTTCCAACACTACCAACATGTGAGCGTGAGGAAGCCCACGTTTTTGGAACTCATTTGTATACACAAAGACAATACATTTTCCTAGTACATGGTTCACTGTTACATCCTCTATTTGTGCTCTGAGCTTCAACCGAAATACTCGAGCAACTAAGTTAGGACGACCACACGCATGTACAAAATTTCTCAAATTAATTTTTATTTCGTCCCAGTTCGGATTCGCAGAGCATGTGATGAAAAGGTCAGGTGGGCCATATCTACCAAATATTGACATCACATTCTGGAGGCTCTCCCTCATATTACGTGGAGATGCTTCAAAGGAAGATGGCAAAATGAATGGAATTCCTACCTCTAATCCAGCATCCCCAGCAACGTTTGCAACGTGATCTGCACGTCCTTGGTACAACTCCGCTCGTAGTTTGTTCTGCTTATTACGTACAAAGTTTAGGTTGTTCGCCTCAACTTGAAGATAGGAATGTACGATCCACTGTAGAGTTAGCTTCCCCGCGCTGATGATAGTGTTGAACTCATTACGAATTGCAGTTTGTGTAACCTTAAACTGGAGCATGCTCACATTGTCTTGCTTCCTTGCAATGCACCTGGCAATTGGTAAAATATCTTTGAGTTTATAAGTATGAAACATTTTTTTGTGTTGAGCTAACCTGGATACGACTCACATTGCCAGTTAGGCTGCCAACCTGGTTCGCCGTACGGATACAGGATCACATATGTCATTGGATCAAGGTTTGGACTGAAGATGTTGATGTTGATAAATTGTTGATTCTCGTTGACTGGATTTCTAGGATAAATTCTAATGTCACGTTCGAATGGTGGCTCACCGTCATTGTCTACAAATACCATTGCTATTTCATTGGATGTTGGCATGTTATAAGGGCGTTGGTTACTTTGACGGTCACGACGCATCACCATGTTAACTACTTGGATGGATTTATTTTCTCGTTCTGCTGTTGCTCGTTCTCGTTCTTCAATTTCGCGAATCATTTCTCATGAAGCAGCAAGTAGATTATTTTCACGAAGGAAACGATCATTAGCATCCATCTCTTGAGCACAACATCATTTATTTTCAGTCTCTTCAATCCTTTGCTCAACAGCCTGAGTGCTATCTACAACAGACAGCTGTGCAAATTTCCGTGATAGTACCTCGGGTGGATTAAGATGTGTAGTTCGGTGATGCACCGTTCCATGAATTCTGAAAACATATGGCCCACTGGCCCACCCACATATCGGCTATCTGAGCACCCATGGAAGCAAACGACATGGTGGAGTTATACGACCGGATATGTCTTCTGAATTCCTTGTGATGCGCATTTGATGGATCAGTCAAAAGTGAGACCAAAAACGCGGGATATTGTAGAACATTGCCAGCAATATCCACAGGTTTTGGTAGCTTTACTTTTCCTTTGTGGCAGCAGGATTTGAACTTTTTGTCAGCAGGCAGCTCTTTTTCGAAGTTTTTTGAGCCACAAAACTGATATATGCAGATCATTGCACCACAATCATGCCGACGTACCATAACTTCATCAGAACAATTGGCTTCCACTTGCACTAATGATCGCCGTTGATCCATTTGCCTTTGGCGATGATTTTGTACTATCAGACTTTCAACCTTTGCCAGTTGATATCGAACTAATTAACAGGACCGCTAAGAGTGCGCAATTATATACTGCATATTCGGTGATTCTAGAATGTTATCGAATTTTCGACTTCAAGCGATGTCTTTCTTCCAGAACATTCTTTTTCCTTCCAGAACATTCTTTTTTCCTTCCAGAACATTCCTTTTTCCAGAACATTCTTCTTCCTTCCAGAACATTCTTCTTGCTTCCAGAACATTCTTCCTCCTTCCAGAACATTCTTTTCCCTTCCAGATCATTCCTTTCATCCAGAACATTCTGTTTTCCTTACGGGACGTTCTTCTTCTTCTTATTATTATTCTTCTTCTTCTTCTATACAGTCTTATATAAGTCCCACCTTTAAGATACACCTTGGTGTTGCCACCTTCCAACCAGGGATGCCACATATACAGATTTATCTGTAATCATACAGATTTTTTGCATGTACAAATTGAACTTCTATTCTTCATGAACAATTATTTCTGGCAATTTCAGCTCTTCAAATGAAATATAATCTGATCTTCGTACGCTGTGCACTCTAAAGCCAAGTTATATTAATAGTTTTTGCAAAATATTGTTTTACTTTTATGTTGAATATTTTCTGACACAGCTGCAAACTTGGAATAATCCACAGATTTTTGGTAATTTTTTGTTTAGTTGCATTAAAAAAACAGTTTGATTAGAACAATAAAAACCAACGAATTGATTTCGTATGATATATTAATGATAATATTTTGCTTCATGCGGAGTACTGCGTTTTTCGAAATATTTTTAAGAATTTAATCGATTGGAAATATCTTTACCTACCATAAGAAAATATTTGGATGATTTACCACCGTGTGTTCTTTTCAGCATGTACTGTGAGATTTTCGTCCTTAAAGGAATTGGAGAAAACTTTAATCGACGAGTGGTATAAAATACCACTGGACGTCATTCAAACCCTCTTCAACTCCATCCTCAGGCGGATTGAAGCCGTCCTGGAAGCGGAAAGAGGACCAACTCGATACTAATAAAACCAACCCTTCACTATATTCAATCGAATTATTGCTAGCTTATCCGAACCAAAGCTAAACTAATTGATCTTCAGAGGTATCAGGAAGCTAGATCAGGCTAGCCAGTGAATCTTTTAGTCCATATATTGTGGTAAAATCGTAATTGATCCTTACTACAGGTTTTCCCAAAAATGTTCCGGGAGTGGTCAATGTAGCCAATGGGTTTCACAAGTCTATCAAAATCATAATTATGATAAATCATGAAGATAGAGCTGCCGCACGGAATGTTTCTGAGTAATATCGTGAATGGCCTCTACTACAGATTTCCCCGGTGGTTCCAAGAGTGGCCAATGTATGCAATGGCCTTCTGAAGTTTATCAATATCATATTTATGAAAAATCATGAAGATAGAGCTGCCGCACGGCATGTTTTGGAATAAATGCCTAACTGATCGCTACTACAGGTTCCGGGGACGTTCCGGTGGTTCCGGGAGTGGCCAATATGGTCAAGGATTGACTTTTAGTTTATAATAAAGTTTGTAATGAATAAATAAGAAGAAAGAGCTGTCACTTGGCATGTTTTGAGTAAAATGAAGAGTTAACCGCATCCATGATCCTTCATCAAAATCTGCTTCATATCTCACCATATCTCGGTCAATTTAAGGCCGATTCCTGAAATAAATTTTTCATTCACCTAAAAAATATTTTGTCTTTACGTGTGTTTGCTGAAAAAATTGTTTGGCAACGGCATCTTGTACAAAATTTCATCACAAATTCCCGGAACAACTTCTCGGAACCCGGAACAACTGCGGTGTCCGAGGACCATGGCCAATTATGTTACCAAGATATAAAATTACATTTATTTCCTAGTCAAATCCTAGGCTTCTTGTCTTAATTAAATCTAATAAAATTTTATAAAGTAAGAGCACCACAAAGTTGATCAGAAATTTGCCTGACCTGATCCTTTTGTAAGTATAAAGTGCCCCATGACTCAGCCTAATAAGCAACGATCGATTACATGTTTTATTATAACTCATAAAGTATTTGGGCTAGAAGCGGTATTTAACTAGTGGTACACTTGCTTAGATAAGTTTAATGAGCCATTTGGTAGTATGCATCACGAAAAATTACACAACTCATTTTATAAAGTCAGAAACTTTTGAGGGATATGGATGTAATGTCGGTCTACCAGCACCAAATTGGGTCTATTCATGGATGCAACTTCATCCCGTTTGATAGATAGGCGATTAAATGTAGTCTACGTGCGGTTTTTTTTTCTGATTTTCTGATTTAAGGCCAACTGTATTTGTTTACCCAACACAACATTTCATAAATTAAACTCAATCAAACTGCTACGAAACAGTGATTCTCACATATGATTTAGGGGTCATTTGATAATCAAAACATTATTATTCACTTTACACAGATTTTGTTCTCATTTTGTTTACATATGAAAACATACAATCGAACCTCAGACATTTCTATTATTATTATTTTTCCAATAACAACATTTTTACTACGCTATTCATACAACAGGCCATAATTGGGAATAAAATATGTTTCTAATATTGAGTCTACAGTTTACTTGACAAGTCATTGTTATAATGCCTTTGTGAACAGTCAATTTATAACATGTGACTAAGTCAAAGATCATGTAGATTAGTGTGCCTGTATTAGTAGAGTGACGACACTGTCAAAATTGGAACCGAAATTTTCTGTCAGTGTCATTCCAATCGAGCAGGCGACCTGTCAAACGCATGTGAAGAAACAATAATAAGTGTGCCTGTATTAGTATTCTCGAGTACTTTTTCAAACAGACGTATCTGATTTTGTAAACAACGAGGGGAAGAAAAATTCAAACGTAAATTTCTCAAAACTCTCAGCACCCTCAAGGAAAGTATCATTAGCATGATGTTTGGAAAGTGTTATTCCTTGTATTGGTGGCCCTAGTTTGGATGAAAGTACTAAGGGTTTCAAGAATTAAACGTTTGAATCTTACTTTCCCTCTTTGTTTACAAAATCAGATGCGTCTGTTTGAAAAAGTACTCGAGTATTCAGCATTAATATTCAGTGTTGTCAGCTCAAAGCATCAGGGATGCCAAATTTGTTATTTTCACAGGGATGACATGGCGTCACTCTACTAATACAGGCACACTAATGTAGATAATGTTCAGCTTAGCCAGTGAAGTCATGATTTCTAAAAAGTTAAGAAATCGAAAACTAGGCGGAAGTGAACACCTAAAAATTTGTTAATAATGTCTCAATTGCTTCGAAATAAATCGGTCATCTTGATAGAAACATGATTTTGTTGATTATTGCTGAATTAATGAAATATTTGGTACAAAGGCTGAATAAAGGAGCTAGGCTAACATTACATCCCGTTACCCTATTTGGTTCAAATGCAATGCACGCAAAGTTATTTTTCAACCAGTGAACAAGAACCAAACAATAGTTAAATATATGATACAGATTTTTTTACAGATTTTCAACAGTCGAATACAGATAAAAAAGATTTTTGGATGTAAAAATACAGATTGACCATGAAAACAATGTGGCAACACTGCTTCCAACCCTTGTTTAGCAACCTTGTGCGTTACGGACAGACAACCAAGGAAACTGTATATATTTAATAATATATAGTTTCTTAATATATACTAGTTGACCCGTCGTGGCTAGCCACGATTAAAAATCATTGAAAATGTTATTTAATCGTCCTTGCACAACTCAGGACTGATGTTATGTTATTGTCTGAGGACCTGTCAATGGCGGGCTATTTCACCAAACCGTTTTAAGTTCATAAAAGATCATAGGTGAAGATAACATTACGTACTCATAATGCACAATAACAGTAATTGCAGAAAACTACGATTTCATTATACCGGGCAGACGCTTGCCGTCCAACTCGCTAACGCTCGTCGTACCATAACTAAAAACATCCTCTGTTTGCATTAAACCGGGCAAACGCTTGAATCAGTCGTTTGCTAAGAATCGAATCGACGCAATGCTTACACTTTGGGTTTCGGAGATATCGATGGTATTCTGCCACCTCAGTTCCTCAATCCTCAATGCGGCATTGCCGCATACCAACATAAATTAAACTAACATTTTTATTTTTACACTATTTCCAGCCACATAACAATAAAAAATGTACCATTTTCAAATGTTTTTAATGCCGATAATCAAAGAAATCAGAAAATACAATTTCATCTATGATAAAAATATTTTTGAAAAATCGAAATGTACCAAAAAACGTGATATTAAACAATTAACACCTTGAACTGGTTGCAGCAAATTTGATGTAAAATACAATACCATTTTTGCTGTGTATTGAAAATTGCGTGTATTGCGAGTTCCATTGCAAATAATAAAAAATTCAATTCTCTTATTCAACCAAAGAAAACACATTTACTTCTACATTTATTATAAGGACAATCTAGTTTGAAAAAACTTCTTAAAACACAACATTTCGTGTAAGCCAAACATCGTTATCCTCGCAACCTTGTCCCTCCGTACTCTTGATACAAATATTGATGAATTCGGGATTTTTTGAGCGTGAAAGTGCCATATACAACTGTCCATGAGAAAAAACTGGGCTATTCAGTAAAAAAACCCACACGCTCAAACGTTTGTCCCTGCGCTTTGTTAATTGTCAAAGCAAATGCTGGAATAACCGTAAACTGGCGTCTCTTAAGGATGAATGGATAATTTGAATCGCTTGGAGCAAAGTTGATTCGTTGGACACACACTACTTCACCTCTGTGAGATTCAGATATGATTTCACACGTGATGAAAGATTCATGAAGGGCTTTGACTACCCCATTCGTGTCCCATTGCATAAACCTGTTTTAGGGTTTAAGTTACGTAGCAACATTACGATTGTTCCAAGCTTCCTTGTGATGCGCATTTGATGGATCGGTCAAAGTGAGACCAAAAACGTGGGATATTGTAAAACATTGCCATCAATATCCACAGGTTTTGGTAGCTTTACTCTTCCTTTGTGGCAACAGGATTTGAACTTGTTGTCAGCAGGTAGCTCTTTTTCGAAGTTCTTTGAGCCACAGAATTGACATATGCAAATCATTGGGCCACAATCATGCCGACGTACCATAACTCCATCAGAACAATTCAAGCATAACGTTTCAAAAGGACGTATGTCGCAAATGTAAACAAATCGAGTTTTTCATTCTATCCTGTCATTAATAACACCCTTAATGTAGTTGCAATTGCCAAATAACAATATCAAAATTATTCAGTTATGTGCGTCAATTTTCATATGCGACCTATCTGATATTTTTAAAAGTTATGCAAATAGTACAGATACACCACACAGCAAGTCGACGTATCTGAGCTTGAAAATTATACCCGGTGTATCTGGCATGACGCAAGTGCTAAGCGTTCTGAAATACCGACGTATCCAACCGGTGTATGTTACAAGCAAGATGTCACACTGACGTATCTAACATGGTGTACGTGTATGATATGGAGGCAAACCGGTGTATGTATTAATTTTCTCAAAAATAGAGCGAAAGTGAATGAAAACCAGGATTTTTACTTCTTATAATATTATTTAACCATGATAGAATGAACAGATCGAATAAAACTTGAAGTAAAGTTAAAAAGGATTAAATGAAATCATCTGGAACTTCAACCTCATTTTTCTCAATTCCTATCAAATGTTAGATACGTCTATTTGAAAAGTTATGCTTGAATTGGCTTCCACTTGCACTAATGATCGCCGTTGATCCATTTGCCTTTGGCGATGATTTTGTAACTGCTCCGTGGTCTCCTTCGAACGACGCATAGAATGAGCCACTGCATCTTTTTTCGCACTATCTGTGCTTGTTCTGGAGTTTTTCGCATACGTTGAGCTATTTTTGACGCCCGACAGGATTGCCGAATTTTTTCCTGGTCTTGGAGTGCACGGAACCTTTGTTGCCGCTCCTTATTCAAGCGTTTTTTCTTGAATATGGAGACTCCATCGTTGATTGTCAAATTTTCTGAGAGTAATAGAAAGCTTTCAATGATAGATTTAAAATGCAAATAATTATGTCGATCAATATATTATTGTGTTTGCATACAATTTAATGTTTCCTTAAGTCAAGCATTCTTAAGTCAAGCACTACTCTGAGTTTTTCCTTAAGTCAAGCACTATTCTGAGTTTTTTGTTCCCACGCAAGATAAGTCACAGTATCTTTGCAACACTTCACCTTTACACCACTTGTATCTTTACACAGACAGCTTCGTTAGATAGGTAAAATTTCCTAAGTCTTTCCAGCAACACCGTGGTTAATATCGAAAACTGCAAAACACTGATTTTCGGTTGCACTGTTACTTTCTTCTGCTTGATTACTATCAGACCTTCAACCTTTGCCAGTTGATATCGAACTTATCAACAGGACCACTTAAAGTGCGCAATTATATACTGCAAATTCGGAGATCTAGAATGTTATCGAATTTTCGACTTCAAGCGATGTCTTTCTTCCAGAACATTCTTTTTCCTTCCAGAACATTTTTTTCTTCTTCCAGAATATTCTATTTCCTTCCAGATCATTCTTTTTTCCAGAGCATTCTTCTTTCTTCCAGAACATTCTTTTTCCTTCCAGAGCATTTTTTTTCCTTCCAGAACATTCATTTTGACGTAGGACTACGTCTTTCATTTCTATACTGGGGCGCCGTTCTAAAATTTCTAAAATCGACCGCGTTACGGGTCGTTTTGGATATTTTGAGCGATAATAACTAAGTCATTGCATAAACGATTTTCATATCGTTTGCACCAATCGATTGGAAATAATTCTACGTATCAGTTTTAGTAATCAAGTTGATTGATTTTTAACATTAACTTATTAAAAATAACATAAATGTAAGGTGATGTCTTATAATTTCGATTCGCAGAGTAAATTAACCAAATTTCCTAGCACAGTTTTCAAATCTAAGCAAGAGACGTCTCCCATCGTCTTCTTCTTCCTATTCTTTGTTTTCGAGAGGTAGATTCTGTTTCACGCTAGTGTTTGGCGAAACATCTGATTCCCCTCCCCTTTTAATGAATTTGATTCACATTGCTTTAGTTGATACCCCCTTTTGTTCATGCAATGATACCCGATGCCATCATAAAAAGCACATTTCCGAACAAATGCCTCACTAATGCATTGTTTTGCTTGATTTTGCTCTTTTTCTCTCCTGGCTATTACTCCGACCGTTGTTATTGTTGCCTCAGCCGAACAAATCAACATTGTGAGTCGGGAAGCTCTCTACGAAAGCCCTACAGAAGGCATCCGCGACTCTTACCACAAAACATGATTGTTGTCGTTCCATTCCAACCGAGCAATTAAGTGCGTTTTGGCGGTTCGATTGGAACATGTTTGGACAGTCGGCCATATTTTACTTTCGGGCTTTATCAATGCCTATACTGCCGGTTGAATGAAATAGCGTTTCTAGGATTTTTTCAATAGGGCGAATCGAACAATGAGAGATTCTCTCCTCTCTCGATCTCTTTCATTTTTTACACCATTATAAAACTTTTGAGGGATTTTTTAGTACATATAGAAATACATCAGTGCTGGCCAGCATACTCTACAAATAGTAGAATGTAAAACGTAAACCTGAATGAAATATGAATGAAAGAGGAATTAATCATTCGCCCTAATGAATAAAAACCGTCGGTTTCTTTTGTTTTTGAGCTTTTTTTCTCCAGTATTTTGAGAGGAATGGTGCAATTTAATGCGATAAATTCACGTTGAAAAGCTCACACCAATGCAATATGCTGCAGTGAAAAAGAAACAGATGAGGATTGTTTTTATTTTATTCAGATTAGAGCATTTTCTAGTGATTTAGAAAGCGTTTTTATTCAGTACCTTGAGTTTCATTTAACTACGTTTGAGTGAAATAGAAAACACTGAGAACGTTTTTCTAGCTGTAAATCGACTTTAATCTGAAGCTTAAATTAATTTTTTATGATAATTTACAAAATTTAAATTATTGTCTTCTTTAGTCCATGTCATCAATCAGTTCAAATATGATTTGGTATCATTTTGATCGCAAATGTGATGGGTGTCAGGAACATGCCATTACTGCAAAAAATCTCTAGCGCTGTCCGGAGGCTCGACGGGAAATTTAAGACGGCATCTTTCTATACATCCAACAATATCCGTGGATCAAGCGCCAGTTGGGATACTAAGCATCAGCTCGGTGCAACACAGGAATCAACCGGGACTGGGACAGTAGAAAAAGAGTCACCGTAAGTGCTTCATCATCTAAACCGCCTGCACGTCCACAATCAGCCCCTCAGTTATGGATAACGAATTTTGTTGATATAATCAAACCCATGCCTATCCATATCAGTAATGGACACTGAAGTTTTGCTGGTTGTGGTGTACATTTCACCAGGAACAACTACCAAGAATTTAAAATTGTTCTTGATTCGCAAGTTGTTCAGGTATGCTGCGCAAGATACGCCAGTTGTGTTGACTGGAGACTTTAACATTGACGTTTCCAAACATGAAAACATAGATTTTCTAGATTTTATGCAAAAACCTTTAAAATTTACTTTAGCAAACCTTCGGAATGAAGCAACCACACTTGGTGGTTCTTGTATAGATTTAACGTTTGTAAAAATATCGGCGTAGAGTACAGACGTTATTGTTCATATTTTTCGTATCATAGACCTATGTTGTCTGTACTCGCATTCGAAGCACCCGAACCATTAAATCAACAGGTAGCAGATATTGTGGAATGACAACATCTACCCATTCGACAACCAACCATCACCTAGCACTGGACCATTGTCTGTACTACTCGGACCATAAACAACAAACAACAAAATACCAAACCGCCCTTTTCAGGGCCACTTAAGGAGTTCTAAAGAGTTGAATTCAAGATTTTCATACACAGTATTAACGCTCCTAAAACACCTAAAGACTAATATTATATGCTTTTCTTCCATGGAACCGAACCAACAACAACGACCACCCATTCGACTGTCTACCAAATCATCATCTGGTACTCGACAATTACCGGTTCTACTCGGATCACTCAGGAACAGCGAATAACTGAATACCAAACGGACCTTTTTAGGGCCACTTCAAGAGTTATAAAAAGTTGACTATATTCGTGGAAAACTTAAACTAATAACAGATGGTTTGATGAGTCTTTAGACTGAACAAAATATAGTAGATATTATTAATTCTATTACAAATCCTCCACATCAACAAGCAGTCCTACGTCGACTTTGCAGATATGTTACTGACATATCTCACCTTTTCGTTTTTCTTCCAGAACATTCATTTTTCCAGAACATTCTTCTTTCCTTCCAGAACATTATTTTCCCTTCCAGATCATTCCTTTTTTCCAGAACATTATTTTTCCTTCCTAGACGTTCTTCTTCTTCTTCTTCTTGAATGTTTACTTCCAGAACATCCTTTTTTCCTTCCAGAACATTCTTTTTTCCTTCCAGAACATTCTTTTTTCCTCCAGAACATTCCTTTTTTCCAGAACATTTTTCTTTAATTCCAGAAATCTTCTTGCTTCCAGAACATGCTTCCTCCTTCTAGAACATTCTTTTCCCTTCCAGATCATTCCTTTTTTTCCAGAACCTTCTGTTTTCCTCACGGGACGTTCTTCTTCTTCTTCTCTTCTTCTTGAATGTTTCCTTCCAGAATATACTTTTTTCCTTCCAGGACATTCCTTTTCCTTCCAGAATATTCTTTTTTCTTCCAGAACATTCCTTTTTTCCAGAACATTCTTCTCTCCTTCCAGAACATTCTTCTTGCTTCCAGAACCTTCTTCCTCCTTCCAGAACATTTTTTTCCAGAACAGTCTGGTTTCCATACGAGACGTTCTTTTTTTTTTCTTCTTCTTCTTCTTTTATACAGTCTTATATAAGTGCCCACCTTTTATGTACACCTTGGTGTAGCCATCTTCCCACCCTTGTTTAGCAACCTTGAGCGTTACGGAAAGACAACCAAGGAAAGATAGATATATATATATACAGCAATTCCATGAAAAAAAGTTATACGATCTCTCAGAATTTTATAATATTCGGTAGGATTGTTCAACATCGAAAAATATTAGACCCGTATTTTTTTATTTCGTTATTAGACTGGACCTTTCTGCGTTAGACTGGTCCAAAAATCGTGATTTTTCAAAATCTTCAATTTTCAAAAATTATAACTCCTAAACCGTTTAACCGATTTTAGTCATTTTTGGCCATTGTATTGGTATTTTTTTGAATTTTCAAGCAAAAATACGAAACCTTTGAATATATCAATTTTTGTATGAAAAAATACAAAACAAATAGTTTTTCTTGAATTTGACTGCGAGGGGCCTCAACGACTCCTTGTTTTAGTATTTTTAAATGAAAGAGCATTCAATTTTACATAACATATCAAAAAATTGGAGATGTTCTGCGTGTCGTTTTGGAGATACAATTTTTTAAATAATAAATCATTACTCTTCATTTTATACATCACCCGCCTGTAGAAACGATGAAGATGCATGGTAGATTACCATGCGTCTCCATCCAATCAAACCTATGACTAATGAAATCTATGAGTAGGTCACAGAATGTCAAGTAAATATTATATAATAAATAATATTTACTTGACATAATTATATAATATTATAGCAACTAAGACTAATGAGACTTTAGGTAGATATTGACAATTTGATTACCTAACATTCTTTTCGTTACACAGAGGGCATTGGTATTATTATTTAAAGAAGAACCGTTGATACGTATTGACTACCTACTGTAGATGTAGAATGTTTATCGACCTGTGAGATTGAATTGAATTGTTTCTCGGCTGTAGCGATCAGGTCTACTCGCTGACGGGAGGGAGTAGAGTGGAATTTCTAAAGCGGAGAAGCAGCAGAGTGAACAACATCTCTTTCATTTCATACTCGTCGCTCGCTTGCGTTATCTGTTATTCTGTTGCTTTCTCGCTTTAGAAATTCCGCTCTACTCGCTCCCGTCTGCAAATAGACCTGATCGCTACAGCCGAGAAACAATTCAATACCTATTGTAGTCTAGGCTGCAGTTCACTTCACTTGATCGTAGGTACAATATAAACATCATATAAAACACGGAAATTTATGTAAGAAGTTACCAGTTGAAAACAAAGTATCATATCAGAACAGTTATATCAAAGAATATCGTAAAATGAAACGTAAGTGTTCAATTTGTAGTGTTTGGGTGTTGAGTTCGTGTTCCAGAAAAATCAACGCAAAATTGTACGACCATGCTGTGGAAAAAAGGTTAAAATTGATGAGAGTAGCTCTTTCATTTGTCAAAGTTGCTACAAGAAATTGTATAAGCACATTGATACCATGACCGAAGAACCCATTACAGGACCATCCAGTATAGGCACTACAGGTATGTTATATAAAAGTTCATATAATTCTGTTTTAATTTGAATTCTTCTCTTGCAATTGTTACTGGAACATTTTTATTTTTACATTCTTTTAGAATCGTGCGAAGCAACCAGTCACGAAACGATTGCCCTTGCAGGACCGTCCGGCATTGTTCCTTTTCCCTACCAAAGTAAATAATAAAATAGAAATTATTTGCATGATTTCCAATCAATCAATTTTTAATCAATAATTTGTTATATTTATTTACAGGCTCATTGGAAACAACCAGCTATGAATCGATCGGTACCACCAATAACACGTTTTTGTCTGACGATAATGAAATGCTAACACAGCTTAAGGATAAATTTAAGGAAACAAAGATAGCAATGAGCGGTATAGGATTTTAACCACACTGCCCAAAAGTTGGTCTACATATAGGATTATGCAAGGTTTGATGTTTCCCAATATATGGCCAACCAAGTGAAAGTATTACAACAACAGGAGGGAATAATGTCAGTGCCTAAA
>JASCZW010006863.1:0-80320 GCA_034211315.2 Aedes japonicus | reverse complement strand
TTTTTTCCGAACTTATTCATTCCAAACTTCTGGTTGGTCCCATCCGTAACTGCGAGGAAAAATTTTATTCCAAAAATTTTTGGAAAATTCCCTTAAATTTGTTCCCGAAGCTTCTTCCGACTTCTGAACCTTCCTCTTTCTTGAACTTTTGGGAAATTTCTCCCAGAACCTTTGAGGAAGTTTGTTCCGAAACTATTGGGAAATTCGTGCTCAAATTAGAAGAAAGCCCACCACACAACCAAAATTCACGTATATTGAAAGTTGTCTTTATGATATACAAACATGTATGTAAGTAAACAAATCGTATAGAATGCAAAAAATATGGCTTATACGTGCAAAAGTGGAGGCAAGTTCAATTGTTTTCTTAAACGAGTTGATTTGATATCGTATGCGATCTAATTTGTAATAACAAATTCGATTTAAAAAGCTTGGCGATGCTTATCCGATTTTGTTTGTAACGCAGTACGATCATAGACTAACTCTAAGACCAGTAGGTCCCATACAAAACCGATTTTTTTCTTGGCTCAGTCAGTACTAGAACATCGGTCCCAAGCTCGGTCCCAAGCTTAAAAATGCACCCCTAATAATGAACTCACATGAACACACTCTCAAATTTTCTGTCAAAATAACACAGCAAATCAAAACAAAGGCGCAAATATGTATAACAAGCTGCTGGCTTCGAGCGTGTCATCTGGACCAGGCGGGTTCTGGCAACAGTGAACCAACTTTCAAATTCTGCTAGTTGCATATTGATTGTTGGCAGCTGATGAATAAATGACACATCATATATACGTCGAATTTCTCTTTGATTGAACGTAAACATAAGTCAACGATAAAGGCCACAATTAATTGGCAGATGTTGACTTAAAATATAGGAATAAATACGATACTATTTTCTGAACACTGTTATACGACTTTGTGGTTGTTCTGGGTAATGTCTCGAAAGTTTCATTCTTTCTCTCTAAAGAATTTTGAGAAATCTTTATTTTGAAAATGCAGAATGTTCTCCTCTGTTGGAAAAGCTGCTGCTACTTCTAGAAAGTTCTCTACTAACTTTTCGGAGAAGTGTTTCTTCCAGAACTTGGAAGCATATTTCCTGAACTTGAGAGAAGTTCCTTCCTCAACTCCTATGACGACGCATCGTCCTGAGGATTTTTTTCCCCGATTTTTGAGAAATTATAGGTAGTGCCCCTTCCTGGTTAGCTCCCGCCTAGAAATTTGGGAATTTTTTCTGAACTTCAGATAGATCCTCCAAAACCATGGAACACTCCAAACTTCAGAGAAGTCCTCTCCCTACACTTCTTCCGAAGCTCTGATGGCCTCCTGGCATTGGGGAAGTCTGTTCCTGAAATTCTGGTAAGTTTGACTTGAACTCCCGGCAATAATTTTTTGAAGGTTCTTCTTGCACGAACTGCTTGCTCCCAATACTTCTTGAGAAGTTTTCTTTGATACATGACCATAGGACTCGTCGTGAAGTCTCTAAGTAGCTCAAATATGACTTTGCATTGCCGTGAACCATGATTTTCGTTGTTGTGACTTAATAGCAAAGGACAAATATTACCAACGATTTGACAGTAATTTTTTCGTGCATGGGTTTGAAACGACGCTTGGGATTGAACATTTTGGTGTAGGAACTCCATGTTACCCTCGGAAAGCGGTGCGGCTATGACTACTTATTTCCAGTGCCCATTGTGTCTCCAAGTGGCCCACCATTTTCGTTTCTTCAAGGATTTTCTACTTTAAATGCTACTCGGTAATAGTTTAACATATTTCAGTAAAGCTTCTACCGTATCTACTATACTGTTCGGAACCTCGTAACGTTTGTAAATCTGAATATCAGCGAATACTTTTGATCGAAATTTTAAAAATATTTCAAATGTCTGTGCAAGTCTGCAACATAAATAAATAATGTCTGGTTGAATGTCTGCATCGGTAAAAAAAGTCTGCAACAAAAATGAGAAAGTTTGCAACCGACAGGATAGGTTCGTAAGTATGGCATCCCTGTTACCCAACAAACAAGTTTTTTTGATCGTCTCTATGCGGTTCTGAGGGGTAGGAAAGCATTCGCACGCTGTACGCCAAGATGCATAGTTGTGGTTGTAGTAGTGCGTACTTTTTTTGTCTAGCTGAAAAGCGTTTCATGCTGGCATTTTAGCAAACTATTAAAAATAAAGGGTGATACGGTCAAAATTTGGTCAAGGGAAAACGCGTGTAAATCGGTGAAATCGTTTATTTAAAAAATCAAATTAAATTTCTTTTTCAAGTTCAATTAGTATAAAATTCTAGGAAAAATATTCAGTTAGGCTTCCGCTTTTCCAAATCCGAATTGCCGGGCCTTACGCTTGACCCTGCCATCAGATTTTGTACAGCCACCTTGTCCACCTTCTTCGCCGCAGAAAGCCAGTTTGCCTTGAACTGCTGCTCGTCCTTAGCAGTTTTTTGGTCTTCTTTAGGTTCCGCTTGACAATAGCCCAGTATTTCTCAATTGGGCGGAGCTCTGGCGTGTTGGAGGGTTCTTGTCCTTGGGAACCACCTGCACGTTGTTGGCGGCGTACCACTCCATGGCCTTTTTACCGTAATGGCAAGATGCCAAATCCGGCCAAAACAGTACGGAACAACCGTGTTTCTTCAGGAAAGGCAGCAGACGTTTATTCAAACACTCTTTCACGTAAATTTCTTGGTTGACAGTCCCGGAAGCTATGAAAATGCTGCTTTTCAAGCCACAGGTACAGATGGCTTGCCAAACCAGATATTTCTTTGCGAACTTTGACAGTTTCGTGTGCTTGAAAATATCTGCTACCTTTCCCCTTCCTTTTGCCGTATAAAACTCCTGTCCCGGAAGCTGCTTGTAGTCGGCTTTGACGTAGGTTTCGTCGTCCATTACCACGCAGTCAAACTTCGTCAGCATCGTCGTGTACAGCCTCCGGGATCGCGCTTTGGCTGTCGTATTTTGTTTATCATCGCGATTTGGAGTCACTACCTTCTTGTAAGTCGATAGTCCGGCTCGTTTTTTGCCTCGATGCACGGTTGTAGACGATACACCCAGCTTATTTGCGGCATCTCGGAGAGATAGGTTAGGGTTTCGCTTGAAACTACCGGCAACTCTCTTTGTCGTCTCAGCGGCTTCCGGTTTTCGATTTCCCCCGATCCAGACTTCTGGCTGTCGACAAACGTTCCCCAAACACTTTAATTACATTTGTAACGGTTGATTTGGCAACTTTTAGCGATTTTGCCAACTTTGCGTGCGAGTAGCTCGGATTCCCGCGATGCGCGAGCAAAATTTTGATACGCTGCTCTTCTTGCTTGGACGGCATTTTTGACAACTGAAGAGTGAATTCCAAAATCAAAATAGGAGCAACATTCTCACACACACACACCTTCAAAATGAGGGGTGTTCAGGTTTTTAAATGCAAAATTGAAAGAAATACGTCAAGTTGATATTGACCAAATTTTGACCGTATCGCCCTTTATATGCAATATTAATATTGTGTTATAAATTTTATAAATTAAAAATGCTACTTTTTATCTATATGAACTGCATTGCAATATCGTATGCCTAATTACATCGGTTGCGTAGTTTATTTTTTCCAGTACTGTATTTGTTATTTTGCAACGAATAATCCTAGGTATTTTCTAAGTAATGACATTCTAGTAGAATTCTACTTCAAAGGCGGACTTTAATTTGACGTTGTCGAATTGTATAAATGACCTTCGGTTGTCTCGAGACGGATGTGCAAAGAGTTGTTTACAAAAGCCTATGTTGCTTTTTCATATATAACTCCTAAGTCGTGTTCTCACAGCCACATCGATGCTTGCTAAATTTAGCCGGAATTTAAAAATAAATTGATAACTTCAAACACGCACGCACGCTTCAATTCAGTTCAGTCTGATCTGATAATATAACCATTTAATTCTGCCCCATTAACCCACCTGGATCACACATGAGAGAACGAAAGCCACAAACCTACTTAAAAATACACGAACAACGTCCCTTTTATTTCGCCCTAATAAACTCCGACGTTGGTTGGGGTGGCAATGACTCTGCCATTCTCGGATTACAACCGAGTTGTTGACATTGCTGCCGATTGGGGATGGTGGAATGGAGTGACTGTTGTCTTCTCCCATCATCATCATCATCATCGCTGCGACTAAAAAAGGTTCTAATCCCTACCTGTTTACACGATACGAGGATCAGGACAATGGCTTTTCTCACTATTTATTGCAAAGTGTCCGTCGACGAGGCACGACGAAAACAAAGCACACGAAAAACAATATTTGCGGACGTGTGATTGTTCTTTTTTCGCACGCCACGCGTCTCCATCGAACACAGCTCACTTTGCTTCGATGCAAGCTTTTTGGCTACCGGAAAGAGGTGGTGCGGGCTGTGGTGAGTGAAGTTACATCACTCTCCCATCGTAGGAAGAACATCAGTTATTTTCACCACACTTTCCGCTTATTTACTGCTTGTCACGCGCTTGGTGTAGTTTCGTTTCGCTCCCTCTCTCTTTTGAGTGAGTGAGAGTCGTTCACCGAAGTGTTCTCGCTCTCTCCGAATGTTTTGATAAGAGGGGACACCAGAAGAGAGTGTTGCTTTTCCGACGCACAAGTTATGTCAGTTTGTGTTGAAACCGGAATCGATTAGGATGTAAACACGAATCGTTAAATTTGTCGTTCCGCCGGAAATGTAAAGTGCAGTAATTCCTGTTTCTCGTGAGTTTGTACAGTCGTGAAATCGCGTTGTATTTTCCTATTGTTTAACAGAAAAGTCAAACTCGAAATCGTTCAAAGCAGAGGTCTGCTTCAGTTCGGGATGCTGCGTAATAATCGTGTGCGTGCGAAAGGTTGCGAAAATGCAATTAGGTGAGCTGATGTGAAAATTATGCGAATCTTGCGTGAAGAAAGTGTACTACATACACGCTCAGCAAAACACATGTCGTCGATGGGACAGGGCTGGATCGATTCCAGGAATAGATTACCCCGGTTCGCACTTTTCCAGCAGTGAAGCGAGACGCAGAAGTTCCGGAATGGGATCAAGCAAATCCAATTGCACTTTTATAGACTAGTGGAGCGATATTTCATGGTTTCGGGGAAATCACTTTCCTTCGACCGGTTTCCCTCCGTCGTCCGTCGGCGCGTAACGGTTTTCTGTGGGATGGATAAGGATTCGGCCCATCGAGGGATAGTGCGTATATTTCTTGGTTGGTGCTATATTTAACTTTTCATCAGGCTTCTGTGCGGATAACGAGTGGGCTCGAGGTGCACTGATTGTACGTGTTCAGTGAGTTTGTTTGTTGTTTGCCTCTTCTTTAGGTTTCTTCGCAAAAGTGAGATTTAATGGCAAAGAGGGTGTGTTTGTTGGAGCAGTTGTTGTAGCCTCAGGGCTGTGAGAGGTATCCGGTTTTGGTTCACGGAACGGAAGGTCAAACAGGTGAGAGGATTTGATTACTTAAGTGACTTTTCGGCTGGTAATTACAATGCTAGGGTTCCTTTTTTCAATGCTAGAGGTCTGTGGGTTAATTTTAAATGTAGAAGGGCTATGATTGTAGAAGCTGGTGTTATTCAAGAAACATTATGGTGCGTGTGGCTGGTGGCAACATCAACAGGCAACATTAGGCCCTATCGACATGTTTGAAAACACTGTTGCTTTGTGTGCTTAGCTTAGCATAGCTAAGGCTGAATACAATGCTGAATATCCCCCTTAATCTTCTCTCTGTCTACTAAGTGCAGGGTCGCCACAGACTCGGGAAAATCGGAAAATGTGGAAAAAATGCGGGAATTTCAAAAGTCATCGGGAATTTTTGTCATATGGAAGGAACCATACTCACACCTTTTTCAAATGATTTGAGTAGCGTTTTTGTCATTTACTCGGTCCACCGATCTCGTTGTTCAGCCTGTTCAAAACGTACCGCTTAGAGCATCTTCAGCGGTGGTCTATTTTAACATCTTTATAGTTGATTTGCATCAGCAAACTTAAAAAGAACCAGCTAAAACAGACCAACTTTGCGTTCCCCGCACCGGTGTAGTATTTCTTGTTGTTGAACCCACCAACACCTATCATCGTGTCAATCTTACAATATCCAGAGATCAGAAGTTTTGTTTTTTTCAGAGACCGAGGATTTTTCGCAAACTTTTTGCCGTGGATTGGTTTGAGTGGTGGTGAATGCTGTGTGATATTAGATAGTGCTGATAGTGATAGATAGAGCCACACCAAGCTATGAAAAGAAGCACATTCTGCGACGATTCAACATGCCAAGGGATATGATCCTAGACATTATGCGACAACTAGAGTCAACTGATGACTTTTTCCAGCTGTTGCGATGCAGCTGGATATGTTGGCCTTAGTGTTACATAGGTGCACTACAGCTTAACGGATGTTGGCGTATGTCCTCAGCTAGTTCTCTCGACGAAAACTTGTGGGTTGATGACCCTGAGGAACTTTGCAATCGTCTTAAAACTTACGGCCCGCAGTATTACGCCCAAATATCGGAAAAGGTTAAGAAACTGATGGACAAAAATTATCTCCCAAAAGTTCGAAAAAAATCTTGTAAATTCAGCGCACTTAGAAACTCAGGGAACTTATCAGAAGCTCGGTATACTTTTTAGATTTGACTTAGACTTTCCCGAGGTTTAGCTACTTCCTGATGTCAAAGGAACGAAAAGCTTGCTTCCGATAGAATTGAACAAAAACAATTGTCTGTATTTCAGTTATTTATTATTGAATTCAAGATCTTTTTTTATACAAATGTAGCGTTTTTCTTCATACTTTTAAGAAAAAATACGGATAAAATTATTCGTCACGGTTTCGAAGGAATTCTCGAATTTTTTCCTGTAACACGGCTCATTAGGCGGCGCACACCTTCTTCGTCCATCGTTTTAGCTATCTTATTCCACCAGGTCTTCATCTGATTGATGCCTTTGACAACCTTTCCCTTTGCCTTGAGTCTCCTCTTCATGATTGCCCAGTATTTCTCAATAGGGCGGAACTGGGGGCAGTTGGGTGGGTTAAGGTTTTTCGGAACAACCTGGACCCTTTCTCTGCATACCATTCTTGAACGACTTTGCTGTAATGACAGCTTGCCAAATCTGGCCAAAACATTACGGGATGGTCGTGGGATCGAATGAACGGCAAAATTCGTTTTTGGAGCCACTCTTTTTGGTATAGTTCCGACGTCATTGTCTTATTTGTAACGAAAACTTTCGTTTTTTGCCACAGCTGCAAATGCCCTGCCAAATCATGAATTTTCGTGCAAATTTGTCGGCAAAAACAAATTTAAATTTGGCTGGAACATCCTCGAGCCGTTGCCAGTAAAATTTTTGACCTGGGATTTGCCCGAAGTCAGCCTTGACATAGGTTTCATCGTCCATCAGAAGACACCCGTCGAACCTGGTCAGCACCTGGTCGTATAGCTTCGAGCACGGATTTTGGCCACACTATTCTGTTTTATGGTCCGATTTGGCTGTTTGCTAGCTCGATACGACTTGATTCCTTCCCGGAGTCGAGTTCTCCTCACAGTACTATGGGCAGCACCGAATTTTCTGGCCAAACCACGGTCCGACAGATTGGGATTCCTTTTGATCGTCTTCAAAATCTTACCACGCAGTTTCCGGTCGACAGTTCCACTCCGACGATTGGCTGGAGGCTTCCGAATCGTCGTCAATGTTTCCTTATACCGTTTGATTACGCGCCATACGGTATTTTTGGGCAATTTCAGCTGTTTAGCTAGCCTAGATGCAGACCACAATGGATTTTCCAAATAACTGTGCACAATTTTTTTCCTTCTTTCGGCTTCCATGTTGATTGTTTACAAAGTACAGTCGATTTGCAGAATGTCAAAAATACATACGTGAAGCTGACAAAATTGGGCGCCAAGAAATTCCAAATCCGCCCACCAGGAGCGCCACAATATGAGCAAAAGTTTGTTCCAATGCTAAATGAAGCAAGCCTTACCATAAGATCATGGAACTTTCCAGAAATTAAGGGTTCTTCCTAGAAGTTCAGACAACTTTCCTGAAATTCAGATTGTTTCCTATAAATTCAGGGAATTGTCCACAAATTCAAGGAGCTTACCACGAGTTTAGGGAAGTTTCCAAAAGTAAAGGGTTCTTCACAGAAGTTCCGATAACTTTCCAGAAATTCAGGGGGCTTCCAGAAGTACAGAAAACTTATCAGATTATTTTGGGTATTTTTTCAGAAGTTCATAGAACTACTCAAGATGTTCAGGGAACTTCCCAAAAATTCAAGGAAGTTTCCAGAAAATTAGAGAACTTCCAATAGAGAACAGTCAAGAAATTCATGAAGCTTTTCAACAGTTTGCGGATCTTCCTAGAGGTTTAGTGAACTTCTTAGAGTTTCAAGAAACTTGCTAGACATATACAGAACTTCTTAAAAGTTCAGCGAACATGTAGGAGTTCAAGAAACTTCCTTGAAGTTCAGGGTTTCTTATGAATTCAAAAAACGTCTCAGAACTTCAGGAAATGCTCACAATGATCATGGAACTCCTCCAAAGATCAGTAAACTTTCCAAAAGGTCAGTAAACATCTCAGACGTTCAGAGAACGTCCCAGAAATTTAAAAAATTTCCCAGAAGTTCAGGGAACTTTCCAGAAGCTCGAAAAAATTCCCGGATGTCCCATGAGCAGGAAATTTCTCAGTAGTCCTGCGATTTTCGAAGAATTTCAGAAAACTTCCCCCAAGATCTGGGAACTTTCCAGAATTTCAGAAAACGTCCCAGATAAACAGGAAACTAGATTTTTTTAGCATTCGAAAAATTTAGGAAACATTCAAAGGATTTTTCCATAAGTTTGGGAAGCTGCCTCGAACTTTAGGGATCTTTCCAGGTGTGATCGATTTTCAATCGTTCCGAAAGCATCCCAAAAGTTCAGGGTATTTAAGTTTTAAACAGAACTTAAACTTCTTACCATTCGATAATTTCATAGAATTTCCACCTATTCACAATCTTCAGAAGATCATAAAAAGTTCTTGTACGGTTCAACAACATCTCGGTAATGCTAACTATTCCACAGAAATTCCACGGCTGTCAAGATTTTTTTTTCAATTTCTCGTAAGTTATTTAAATATGTGTGATATTCTGCTTTTTATCACAGAATATGTACCTGCTGGAAGTTAAAACAACTTCTGGGAAGCGAAATCTGATTTTTTAAGTTCCCGTCATTTCCAGAAAGTTGTTCCTATTCCATGGATGATCAGTAATCTTTTTGGAAGTTCATTCAAGTTTCCAGAAACCATGAACTTCTCTAAAGTTCCACCATTTCTTTTCTCGAAAGACAGCGAGCAAACTTCATGATTATCTGGAAACTTCCAATTATTTTATTCAACTTCCGAGAAGTTTAATCAACTTCTGGCATGTTCATTTTAAATATTTCCACCCAAGCTTCATAGATCTTCTGAAGTTCATTAAATTAAATTTTTAAAGAGTGCGTTCTGTAAGTAACTTAGAAGCTTATATAAGTTCTGAAATGATGCAAAATAGATCCGGTATAAAACAAAATTTACAAACACCAGCGATGCAGCGATATTTTTGCGTTTGATCTAAACAAATAATTCCAAACCACGATTTGAACCACCGTTGAAGATGCCCTTAGAAGATCTGGATACACGGCTGTAACAGGTGAGGCCAGAAATGAACTTTAAATCTTTCATGTGGTGGCGCATTGCTTTTGTAAGGGTGTTAAGACATGGTGAAAGAAGCATTTGGGCAGCTGTGCTCAATGCCGTCTGACGTTGTTTGCCGGATTCCAGAGAAAAGAAAATGGTTTGGACAAATTTTGGCAGAACCAAGAAGGAGCTACCAAATTTGACAACATTTGTTGTTGTTTTTGTTTTAATCGTCAATCAGTTCGGACGCGTTTTAATTTCGTTCCTCGCCACGTGCGTTTTCGCGTTTTTTTTACATACCTACGTTTCGTTTTTTGCTTACGCGCATTTTGTTCGTCATGAGCTGTGAAATTTGCAAGCTCGATTCTACCGCCGATACGGTATTGTGGACCTGCATAGGATGTTCGCGTGCCTTTCATGCCGCCTGCGTAGGAGTATCTGTCCAGCACAACTCTCTTAGAAAAAAGGATAAAAAAATTGATGTTATGTCTTATGTGCTGCCGTACTGCAGCTCCTGCCAAATCCTCATAACACTTAATTTCGAAGTTCAATTGCTGACAAAGCAACAGGCTGAACTAGCCGAAAAAGTGGAAAGCAACACGCAGGTTACCCATCGCGCGACGAAGCAAATTAATGCTACTGTTTTGAATGAGGGAATCTGCCGCCTTGAGGGTATGCTCAACGAAATACAAAATGAGCTGACGGTGATCAAAAGCAGCGGCTCTGCTGGCATTAAAAATCACATAACATCGCTTTGTGATATTGCCATGAAAAATTCTAGAGAAAATGTTTTTACGTTAATGGAATCAATGACGTCTGGTTTAACCAATGACCTGAAACCTTTAAATGAACAAATTAAAAAGATCAGCAGCACAACTGAATTTATAGCTTCTGGTAATGTTATGTTCAAAAATCCGATGTTTGGAACAGACATAATGGATGAGCTGAAATCTCTATCAGCCAACTTAAATGCAATTGAGTCGAAAATTATTTCTCACTCACCGGATGCTTCAGACTCGCTCGAAGATGAGCTCAATGATGCCAATAATATTCTACCGGTTCAGTCAGGCTGGCGCCTTCTTGGAATGAGAAAAGTATGGAAAGCTGACTGGACCGACTACGACAAACGCGAATTGCATCGTTTAAAACAACAAAAACAAGCCGAAAATGCAAGAAGGCGAAAAAAGCAATCGCGGAACAACTACAGCAACAACACTCATTACAATAGAAATGAAACCAGTAGGCCCAGCAATATTCAAAATAATCGCCATCGAAATTCAAGACATCCGCAAGACAACTACCAGTACACCAACAATTTTTGCAACAACGACGGAGCTCGTAATATCAGCTTACTACCACCGGACAGAATACTTCTTGCGGCAGCGAAGGAAAGATTTTCCAAATCACCTAATGAGACACCGACGACCCACCGGCCAATACAGTTCCAGAGAGGGGAAATCCTGAACCCCTACCCGGCTCATGACGAAGTTACACGATCTTCTCCTGGCAGACAAACCAATTGGACGTCCCCTGGCTGCTTTTCAAATTCTGCTGCATCATGTGAAATGTGCCAGTGCCATGCTCATCATTCGTGTTTTCTACGCAACTGACGAATTTCTCAGAGGAAGGATATGACGATACGGATAATCAGCCCGGCGATCACAGCATTTTTCAAAACAGTACTAATTCCGGACAGGTGAATATTAGTCAACGTCCATTAAGCTCTTCACCCCACCCTCATTCCACGAATGAAATCACGGTATATTGTCAAAATTTTAATCGGATGAAAAGCGCTGCTAAGATCAGCGAAATTCAAAATAAAGATCTAAGTTGTTTTTATACCGTGATTCTAGCAAATGAAACCAGTTGGGATGAGAGTGTTAGAAGTGAAGAGGTTTTTGGTAATAATTATAATGTTTATAGAGATGACCGTAATTATCAATGGTCAGGAAAAAGTCAGGAGGTGGAGTTTTAGTTGCAATTTCAACTGAATTCAATTCCGAAATAATTACTACAACAAAATTTAAAGAATTTGAGAATGTATGGGCAAAAGTGCAGGTGAGAGACGAAACTCATGTGTTTGTTTCGGTGTACTTTCCCCAAACAATGCCCGTAAGGAAATTTATGATAAGTTTTTACTAATGCCGAAGAAATTGTGTCTTGTTTACCCCTGAAGTAAAAATACATATATATGGTGACTTTAACCAACGCAATGTTGATTTTATTGCTGACATTGATAATGAAAGTATCCTACTTCCACTAATAGGGGAAAATGAGACGCTTAATTTCATATTTGACAAAATTGCTGATTTAGGACTTCATCAAATAAATCATGTGAAAAATCAACAGAACTGTTATTTAGACTTTCTGTTGACAAATATTTCCGATGACTTCTGTGTTAGTGAATCATTGACTCCAATATGGAGAAATGAAGTCTTTCACACAGCAATAGAGTATTCTCTTTTTGTACAAGAAAATGAGTCGCCTGATTGCGGACTCGAGGAAGTTCTTGACTATAAATCAGCTAATTATGCTAACATAAGAAGCAAACTAAACTTAATTGATTGGCAAACAGTATTAAGGAATGAAGAGAATGTTGAAAGTGCGACTGAAGTGTTCTACACTAAGCTGTTCGCAGTTATCCAGGAAGAAGTACCAGTTAAAAGACGTAGACGTAAAGTATTCTCAAAGGATCCAGTTTGGTTCAATAAACAAATTAAAAATGTAAAAAACCGTAAACAAAAAGCGCATAAGATTTACAAAAAACATAACAGTTCCGTTGATTTAGAAAGCTATTTGAACATTTGTGATGAACTTAAATTGGCTATGAATGTTGCATTTGAGGAGTATAATTCAAAAATTGAACGTGAAATTAAATGTTGCCCAAAAAACTTTTTTAATTACGTGAATACAAAATTAAAATCAGACAATCTTCCATCCCGTATGTATTTGGACAATAATGAAAGTAATAATACAGAAGAAATATGCAATTTATTTGCCAAGTTTTTTCAAGAAACATACACAACATACTCAGAAGCAGATCGTGATCGGCAATACTTTGGGTTGTATCCTGAATATTCCAGCGACATAAGCGTGAATCAAATCTATGTGCATGAAATCTTAGAAGGGTTAAAACAATTAGATGCAACGAAAGGCTCGGGACCGGATGGAGTTCCTCCTTTGTTTATGAAGACTTTAGCAGCTGAGCTTACTTCTCCATTGTTTTTTCTTTTTAATATGTCACTGGAATCCGGAGACTTTCCAAAATTATGGAAGAGCTCATTTCTAGTGCCTATTTTTAAGTCTGGTAAAAAATCTGATATTCGTAATTATCGGGGTATAGCCCTGATCTCTTGCATTCCAAAACTTTTTGAAGCAATTGTGAATGAAAAATTATTCAACCAAATCAAAAATAGAATAACTACTAACCAGCATGGGTTTTTTAAAGGTCGTTCGACAACCACAAATTTACTAGAATTCGTTAATTATTCTCTGGAAGCAATGGATAACGGAAACCATGTAGAGGTTTTGTACACAGATTTTAGTAAAGCATTTGACCGTGTCGATATACCTATGCTTATATTTAAATTGCAAAAAATGGGAATCCAGCCCAAACTCCTCAAATGGCTTAATTCATACCTAACCAACCGTGATCAAGTTGTAAGATTTAAAGGAAGCCAATCAACACCTATTCATACCACTTCAGGAGTCCCACAAGGCTCACATCTAGGACCACTTTTATTCATTCTATTTGTAAATGACTTATCTTTTATTCTTAAGAAACTAAAATTTTTAATTTACGCTGACGACATGAAACTTTATTTAGAAATAAAAAATGCAGAGGACATCAACGCGTTTAAGAATGAAATATTTTTGTTCCATACTTGGTGTAACAAAAGTCTGCTACAACTGAATGTTAAAAAATGTAACTTAATTACCTTCAGTCGAAAACGAAACATACCTAATATACAAATAACTTTAGGCAATCAGAATGTAGAGAAGTGTGATAGAGTTAGGGATTTAGGTGTTGTCCTAGACTCTAAACTTACGTTCATTGATCATTATAACACAATTATAAACAGAGCTAAAAATATGCTAGGATTTATTAAACGTTTTTGCTATGACTTTCATGACCCGTACACGATAAAAACACTATACATTGCTTATGTCAGGTCAATACTTGAATATTGTAGCATAGTTTGGTCTCCATTTACAATAACACACGAAGAAAGAATAGAGTCAGTACAAAAGCAATTTTTGTTATATGCACTAAGAAAACTAGGATGGACTGTATTTCCTTTACCATCGTATAAGGCTCGATGTATGCTTATCAATATTCAAACATTAAAAGAGCGTCGTGAATTCGCTATGGCGTCATTTATAAATAATATAGTCTCACAAAGAATTGATTCAATAGAAATTCTATCAAAATTAAACTTTAACATACCAACAAGGCATTTAAGACATCGACAGTTATTTGCAACAAATTATCATCGCACGAACTATGCAAAATATGGACCGATTAACCAAATGATGGCTAATTACAATATCCATTGCAATAGTATAGATTTTACAATGTCGAAAGAAAAATTAAAACAATATTTCCGCGCGTGCTAGGTTTAAGTTAAGTTAAGTACTTATTGTATTGTAATTAAAACGGTCTACAACTGATTGACGACGACAAATAAATAAATAAATTATGGAAGTGAAAATTGGCTCATCCTGTTGCACTACAAGGCGTATCTATATTCTATATATATATATATATATATATATATATATATATATATATATATATATATATATATATATATATATATATATATATATATATATATATATATATATATATATATATATATATATATATATATTATATATATATATATATATATATATATATAAAACAGAGTGGCATACGTAAGACCGCGCATAACTCGAGAACAGATCATCCGATTTAAGTTGTTTTTTTTTGTTCTGTTCGGCTACGCTCAAGGAACATTTATAGATAGAGAAAGTTGGACAAATTTATGGGGAAAATAAAAATTTAGAAATGATAGATTTTCAATACATTATGTATGGTAATTTTTCGTTTTGATCGAGTTATCCTTGACATGCAGCGGAGTTGACAGGTGTCCTCATTATTCTGCTTTTGGTTAATGTTCGTGGTCCAGCTTCGTTCAAGTCGTTTCGGACTGTGGGCGGTCTACTATGTGCGACATATCGAGAGGCCTGTCAGCGGTTGCAATTGTTAGAAAACGACACACATGGGGATACAACACATTTCAATGCTATTTTTGCTGTACCTACAATCAAATTCGTACCCTGTTTGCGATCATCATCTCGAAATGTTTACCATCAAATGTAATCGAATTGTGGAACAAATCCAAGGATGACATGGTTGAAGAAATTCTACATCGAGTTCGCACAACAACTGTGAATTACGAGCTGGAAATTAACAATAAGATGCGCAACAAAGCGCTAATTTTGGTTGAATAAATGTGCGGCAGTGACTCCTCTGCAAGAGAACGTATAGGACACTTTGGTGAAAGCGATTGACGAATGAAATGGAGTCTGGCGGAATTTGCAAAAAGTACCTTATTTTATTACTATTGGCTTGGGTTCGCCCATGATCAGATATTGCGGTGGCGATTGCCTGTTCAGGGATTGCAGCCACATTGTTGGAAGGCGGTCGAACGGCTCAATCTGCGTTGAAGCTGCCGTTGAATCTCCAACTGACAGACGAACTGACATGCAACATTTCGAAGAATTCGGCAAGGACGAAAGTGTTGCAGTGTTGTAAGATCCTCATCTGGGACGAATGCATAATGGGACACAAACGAGCATTGGAGGCACTCGATCGAACTATGCAAGATCTGCGCAGTAACTCGAGACCTTTTGGAGGCGCAATGATTTTGTTGCCAGGTCATTTTCGACAAACACTGCCTGTCATTTCACAAGCCTTAAGCTTTCGTATTTGGGGCGATACGTAAAGAAGCGACAGTTGGCGAGAAATATGTGAATTACCTTGCAAAACGATCCGAGATTTTTTCGAATCAATTGTTGGCGATTGGCAATGGATTGATTTCGTTCCCGCCAAATATCTGCCATTTCGCAACGACAAAAGAGGAACTCATTACGAGTGTTTTCTAAACACCAGCCAGAATTATGAGAACCACGATTGACGAAGGATGCCGGGAATTTGAATTACATAATTCAAAATGTAATTCCTGGACAATTGCATTCATTTATCTTAATTGATTGTGTGACTAAGCCGGACGAAGTAACCAATTATCCAACAAAATTCCTGAATTCATTCAATTTACCAGGATTAACACAATCTAATTTACGACTAAAGATTGGATTTGTTATCAACATGCTACAGAATCTCAATCAACCGAAATTGTGTGGTGGAACAAGATTGGTCGTTAAGCAACTCAAGAATAATGTCATTCAAGCAATGATACTCAAAGGAAAGTTCAAGGGCGAGGAAGTGCCCAAGAATTCGACTTATTTCAAATGATATACCTGTTGAGTTCAAACAAATACAATTTCCGGTTCGCCTGTAATTCGCCATGACAATCAATAAATCACAAAGTCAATCTTTGAAAGTGTGTTTTTTAATCATTGTTTATTTACGCGCCGGATAATGGAACAAAGAATGAAGTCTACCACAAAGCACTGAGTTGAACGAGCTCAAGATTCTGTCAACCTCTACAATCATGTAAATACAGCATATAAATTCAAACAAATTCGAAAAGTGTTTCATTCAATCGCGGAACAAAGTTCGCCGGGTCAGCTAGTTTTAAATAAATGGAAAGTGTCTGGTGGTAAATCAAACTGGAAAAAGTTTGGGAGCTCAGAGATATAGCTACGGGTAACTCATCTTAACAGTCGGGAAAATAAGGCAAAAATGCGGGAAAAATTCGGGAAAACTGCGGGAATTTTTATATTAAGATTGTGTGGCCACCCTGTAAGTGGGTGCACATTTCGAAACAGAATATTGAAAAAATGCAGCCTAGATATAGCCGTATTCCTCGATTTGAACGTCCTTTTTGACCTCTCGTCGGTGTCAAAAGCAGATGCCACGAGAACCAAAGTTGAAAAAATTACCAAAAACTTCACACCGATAGTGACGAACGGCTACCACGGTCTTGGGATTTTTGAACTCAATGTCTAAACCATTATGTTACGGATTGTATTCAATCGATAAAAAAGCATTTCCTTCAAGCAAAATACTAAAAGACATCATAATAACATAAACCCAACAGAACAGTAATCAATTTTGAGTAATACAATTAGGTTCATTTGCATCTTAATCATACACAGGCAGCTGAAATTGAATTACCGAGTTCACAACAGCTGAGCTGTCTGAGCTGTAGTAGATTAAACATTTTATACCATGTCTCAGTAATTTCTGACATTTGAAAATTGAGCATCGGTGGATAACTAACCCAATTTCAGCAAATTAGATTACTGAGTGTTTCAAGCTGGATCTATTGCTGAGAGTTGTCTTAACACATGGAAACTCACGTTCAGTTCTTATTTTGCCCTAGAAAAGGATTCAAAAATTTGAGTATATCTCGTTTAACATAAAATCCACTTACGTACTTTCTTTCTATAAAGATATGTAGAGATACTCATCAATATGTATTTCGCAGCCTCGTTTTTTTGCCGTTTTAATGAGCCTCTCGGCTGTGGTCGATGATGTTGCTCCGTCGAGATGTGGGCACAGACAAACAGACATAACCTTTTAAACATGTTGCAGTGTAACAGCCGAAACCGAATTCACAATCATTCACTGACCGTCAAATGATAGTTCAATGATTACCATATGAGTGCCAAGTCTGTTTGTTTGGGATGTGGATATCACTTGTATGAGGAAAAAAAGGAGAGAGTATGCTTTCCACTTGAATGTATCCTTTTGATTAATTTTCGCATCTTGAATTAATTATGGAAAACCCACACTCCAGCACGCGAACCAAGCATGTTGTATCTAACTAACCGAGTAGACGGAGGATACAAATCTTTGTATGTTTGTTTGATTTTGGTAATGGAGATAGGCAAATCTATTTAATTGCTTCCAAATCTTCTTGTACTACAGGGTGTTTCGATCAAAATTTGGTGGACCTGAACTTAACGCATTTCCTTTCATCGTGCATTAAAAAAATTTGCACACCCCTCATTTTGAAGGTGTGTGCGTGTAGCATCAGCATCATGCCTCTATTTTGATGTTGAGATTAGCACTTCAGTTTTCAAAATGTCGTCGAAGGAAGAAAAGCAACGCATAAAAAAAAAATCAAAAAATCAACGCCGTCAAAGCGAGGACATGCGAAGAACACATGTTCCGCGGTTTCCTCAACTCCCGCGCACTCGCTGCATGCGGAGTACTGTACTTGCCCATATTTGTGCAGGTATTGTCTAAAACAGCCGTGGCCTGACAATATCTGCGTTAAGTGGAAGTTCACTTCACCATGTTACCTACCAACCCACCCGGTTAATTCCGGGATTAGTCGACCTCTCCGATCTTTGGTGGAGTTGTTCCATTCCCTTTGCCACTTAACCATGGATGCGGTTCTAGTGGTCTTCCGAATACCTCTTGTTCCAAGTTGTTCGAAGCACTCTACGTCCTATTTTATGACAATGCCTATTGGCATCATGCCCGCTAGGACGCAGACCGCGTCGCGTGATACCGTTCGGTATGCACTCACCACTCTTAGGCACGTAAGCTTGTGCGTACTCTCTAGCTTACTAACGTAGCTCTTGGTGGCCCGCCGTACCTAAGTATGGACAGGGCGACACTGTCCAAGAGTTTAAGCTTACTCCCTTGCACAGCCGAGCTATTCGACATCATGCGGGATAATGCCGATATAGTCATAGAGGCTTTCGTGCAGGCGTAATCGACGTGACTGACAAAGGACAGCTTATCGTCGATCATGACCCCAAGATACCTCAAGAACCTCTTCGATTCTATTGTGTAGTTACCTGTACTGATCGTCGCATGTTGCTCCGATTTTCGATTATTCACCACCGTGACCTCAGTATTATGGTGAGCTAGCTCCAGTTGCCTGGAACTCGTCGATCTCTCCACAATTCCAATGGAGTGCGAGGCTGTTAACTCGACCTCTTCGATGGATTCACTACATATCTCCAGGGTGATGTCGTCCGCGAACCCGACTATCTTCACCCCGTTCGCGAACTCAAGCCGTAGTACCTCATCTTACATCGTGTTCCATAAGATCGGACCCAGGTTAGACACCAGACGCACCTAGACACATTTCTGGCCTACTGGCATACCTCTGTGTTGTATACCAGTACGCGATTCTGGAAGTAACTTCCAAAAATCTTGTACAGGTACCCCAGAACCTGTAGGCGTTGGAATGAGTCGGCGATAGTCACCCAACTGGCGCTATGGAATGCATTTCTCACGTCAAGGGTGACCACTGCACAGTATCGTACTCCTCGCCTATTGCGCTGGATTGCCACCTCAGCCGTCTTGGTGACGGACAGGATGGCATCCACCGTCGACTTCCTTTTACGGAAGCCAAACTGATTATTAGACAGACCGCCTATACCCTCCGTGTATGTTGTCAGTCTGTTAAGGATTACCATCTCGAGCACCTTAACTGCTGTATCCAACAGGCATATAGGTCTGTATGCCGATGGATTTCCTGTTGGCTTCTCTGTCTTTGTAGCAACACAAGGATCTGAATTTTCCAGGCCTCCGGGAAGACGCCTTCGTTCAGACACCTTTGCATCCCCACCCTGAACATTTCGGGATCCAACAAGATAGCCGTCTTGATGGCCAGATTCGGAATACTATCCGGTCCCGACAGCGTTGAGGTCTGAGATACTGGAACGCTGGTCATGGGACAAATCTACGGCGGCGGGGGGGGCATGGACTCGGGTCGTGGTTCGGAAAGAGTCCCCGAACGATACTCTGCAGCAGATCTGATGAACGCTCGGTTGGAGCCACCGATCCTCTGGTTTTGACCATTACTACCCGGTAGGCGTCACCCCACGGATTTGTATTGCCCTTCTGACACAGGCCCTTGAAGCAGGCTCGCTTGCTGGCCTTTATCTCCCTCTTCAGTGCGGCCTTCTCGGTGAACTAGTGCCCCTCTACGCTCGATTCTCTCGGCGTCTGACCGCGCTCTTTGCATCCTCCGTCTTGCGCGGAGGCATGTTCTTTAGAGGTTGGCGATCGAATTCGTCCACCAATACACCGGCGATCCATTCCTCAGTTTGACTACCCCCGGCATGGTCGCATCGCACGCTCGTGTAAGTGTCATCGCCGCAAGGTTCCTGGGTTTCACGGAAGTTTCGTTCCCTCTCAAGCTCCTCTTTAAATGTCTCTACATCAAAGTAGGACGTCCTCCATCTGTGGGCGAATGGAGTGGATGCTCCTGCTTCCGCACGCTGCCTTGTATTGTGGACGATACAATAACGAACCGCCTAGTGGTCGCTATGGGTGTAGCCATCATCCACCCTCCAATTGCTAAGCAGCCCAGGCCTGCTGAATGTTATATCGATGATCGATTGCGCTCTGTTTCTATGGTAGGTACTCTTGGTACCCACGTTGGCTAGGTCCACATTGAGCCTAGCCAAGGCCTCCAGAAGCATCTGGTAAGGCGGTTACCCCCCTTGAGCGCCCAAGCGTCGAAGTCCCCCGCCATTGCCAACGGACTTAGGCCAGTTAGCTCAGTTGTCATCCGATCGAGCATATTGGAAAACTGTCCTTCTCGACAATCTTGGCGATGCATAGCAGCTGCAGAAGAACACTCCATTCACTTTTACAACCAGGAAGCCTTCGTTTATGATAAAGACAACCTCCTGAATCGGGTACTTGTCCGTCGTCCATCATGCCGCCATATTGGACCTGTCCGCAACCCAGTTTCCGTTGCCGGCTGAGATGCGGTGTGGGTAGGAAATTATAGCGATATCCGGTGCCGACTCGCGAACTGTCTGACACAGCAGTTGCTGGGCGACCTCACAATGGTTCAGGTTTAGTCGGGTTACCTACATTACGATTGGCTTGTTGGAATACCCTTAGCGACCGGGCACTGCCTCCCCCCATGAGGTGCTTTTTGTCCGGTTTCCCGGCGCACATCAATCATTTGGGGGGACCTTTGCAATCCAAGGCCTTGTGGCTTGTGCTGGCACACCTTCTGCACATGTTGCTCCTATCTGGGCCTTTGCTCTCCCAGGACATGTGCCCACTCTCTAGGCATCTGAAGCATGCCTTCGGTGGCTGGTGTAGGCTAAGTGGGTGTTCACGTTCACCTTCGCAACTTTCAACGCCACGTCCGCATTGACTGCCGCTAGCTTCATGGTTGCCACCTGGGTCCCGAGTGGATGTTCCGCAGACGTATGCCTGCGGGGGCAACCTTGACCTTGCACTGTTCCTTAAGTGCAGTGGAGATCTCGTCTACCTCGGTGATCTCATCCTGGATTTTACACTGGATCGTCACCTGCGAGACGAAGGCGCGTACCTCCACACCCTAACTTAAGGCCTGTCTTGCCAGGTCACTGTACACTGGGCCCTTTAGCACTGTTGCCTTCTTCTGCTCCAAGAGCATCTCGACAGTGCGGGTACGGCGTATACGCCGCACATCGGCGTCTAGTCCTGCCAATTTAACGTCCCCACGGAACTCTTACAAGACCTCCGAGTACTTTGACGCCTCGGTCTTGACGATGAGGGCCTCTCCGCGGTGACTTGTGGGCCAGCTGTCGCTTATTTTTTTCTTTTTTCGTTCAATTTCCCTTTTTCCGGACCTTATTCCAGTGGCTTTCCCTGCCACGCCTGGAGTCTCTTAGCACTAGCGTCTGCTTCTGTGCTAATTATGGTTGTTGTCGTAGGGGCCCTGCGGCGCTTGAGACAACACGCGAGCTGGATGTCGCGCCTTCAGCGTTGGGTTTAGCGCCGGGCCTCTCTCTTTGCGGCCAGGCGAAGCTGGTCGCGAGGATGGACCCTCTGACACCACCGCCACGTTCGCGTAGGTTCACTTCCCTATCAAGACTTTCGACACTATCCGCTTCTTAGAAGCGCCAGGTACCGTTTCACCCGGGGACTGCCAAGCCCGCTTGGAGGTCCCCGCCCCTATGGTAGATGGGGTGAACTCTCCGAGCGAGACGGATTCTTCCGTCGGGGTCTGCTTTGAGGCTATCTCCCTCACCCTGTCGGTGGCTGCCAGCCGTGCCAACTCTTTGCCATTTTGATCAGCTAGGAGCTTGGCCTCCAGCTCTTCCCTCTCCTTGCATGCAGCCTGCACTGTCATGCGTAGCCTAAGGAGGCTCAGTTTGAGGTCCTTCGCAATGTTGTTATGCGATGACGTAAAGTCAATAATCGCGTCCAACTGCTCGGACACCCCCAACACTTTAGGAAGGGTTTCCCGCATCCTATCCATGACCCGGATGAGTCCTGGCCCATCCACGGCCACGCCTAGCTTGGTGACACCTGCTTCTGATGCCGTAGCACTGCCACACGTGTCGGACACGCCAGATCCACCCGTTTTACGCCAGGCCGCCTTTAGCGAACGGATTCACTATCTCCTGGATTTTGTTGGTTTCCTCCAATTGTTGGGTCCACCTCCAGCCGCTATCCAAGCCCACGTGGAATAGTCGCTATTGTGAATTCAAGGTTGTCTATGCAAGCTTGAAGGCGAGCAGGGAGGCCATGCGAGCGTAGACACAGCCCTTCACGGGGAACCGCGTTCAGAGCCGGATCAGCGTTATACAGGTATAGGGTCATCTGAGCCTGCCCCCGCCCGATTGGCGATCTGTGCCGCGGGAACCTCGCCATTTCCTGCTCGGTGTCACCCGGAAGTACTGAGGGAGACGACACAGGTGCCAGCCCGAATACAACGGTTCCACTCATTATTTTTTTCGCAGCCAGTTGCCATAATTGGGGTTTTACTGGCATCCATCCCAATGCGCCGTATGGCGCTCCCTCCGTAGTTCGTTTAGCCGTTAAGGGGAGCTTAACGTTTCCAAGGTGCACCGCGGGGAGGTGAACTACATTGACACCTCAAAAAATATCAAGTGTGGCAGGCCATCGGTACCTGTGGCTTTAAGAGCAACGTTTACATTGTGACCGAAACCGTCAACCAGGAAATTTATCTGAGCGAGTGTCTAAAAAAACGTTTACTGCCTTTCCTGAAGCGACACAATTGTTCCGTTCTATTTTGGCTGGAATTGGCTTCTTGCCATTACGGAAAAAAGGCCATGAAGTGGTATGCTGTCAACAACGTTCAAGTGGTGCCCAAGGAAAATAACCCTCCCAACACGCCAGAGCTCCGCCCAATCGAATAATATTGGGCCATCATCAAGTGGAACCTTAGGAAGACTAAAAAAGCTGTTGTGAGCGAGAAAGTTATAAAGTAGACAAGGAGACTATACAAAATCTTATGGCAGGTGTTAAACGAAAGACCCGGCAATTCGCACTGATATAGTCTTTCTTTGTATTCTCCCATACGCGGAGTAACGATCTGTGATGATGTTGTTTTGAGATGGAAATAATTTCTCATCACCCTGAGGCTCTAGGAGTAGACAGCACTTTTTTTTTTGCTAGAACAAAGTTGTTAAGAGAAAGTATTGATAGTACCGTTAGCGCACGGCAGGCTGTGAAAATTCAACAGAAGTAGTTTGAAATTAAGCGGAGGGCATTGTGAGGTAGTATTTCGAAACATGCACACAATCTTTTGCCAAGCCTCCCCATGCGGAGTAGGTCAAGGCAGGAACGAATGCACCACCTTTTGCCAGTCAAACCTTAGGAAATCTAACGGGATATGTTATTATAAATTCAAGATTCAAAATGGTCGGAAAATCTTACGCTAGCTAATCAATTTTAGAAAAATCGTTTTTAGTCTTTTGAATATGAGTTCATCAACTTGCATCGCACACTATCTTTTTGCAGTAATTCACAAAAGCAAAACCAACATTTTCCTGTATCTAAGATACAGGGTGTTCACTAAGTTCGAACACTATTTAAAAATGTGTAAAAAATAATAATTAAAATACAAAAATATATTCTTTCATAAGTCATTTTTTATTGTTTATTGAGAATCTTTACGACATATTAGCCTGAAGCAACCCCTTCCTCGCCCCTTATTTGTGCTGTGCTGTATGACGAGCTTGAGACGTTTCTCAAAATAATTGCACGCGGCATGCACCTGGTCCCTCGGAATCTCGTCCCAGATCTTTTTCTCGATGTACAATTTATTTTGCAATTTCATTAGTGATCCATGTTTCTACGGCCCTTTGACATCCTTACCTTTTGGGTTCATAAAAAAACAATACTTTAGAATCAGAGCTCTGTCTTTAGTTTATCGTTACGAAAGCTAGAGGCGCTACAGTAATAAAAAAGCGCTCAAATTGTAACAGGAACAGACTTTATCTGATTAACTAACGACATTATTGCAAAACATGACAGATTATTAAAGAATTCGAAACCAGTGACCCCATTATTGAACTAAGTCAAACGATTTCGCTCATAAACAAACTTTCATCCGAATTCCCCCCCCCCCCCCCCATGCCGTTCTTCTTGAATTTGAGGGAATGTATCGTTTTCCAACCAACATCGTCCCTGTTAAGACATTGTGTACAAGTTCTATCATAGATCGAAATGCCAAAGTTCACCGGCTTCTATCTGCATTAATGAAGGGCAGAGAATACCTTTCCCGCGAAGCGAGAAGCAAATGTCAAGAGGCCATAGAGAAGTGGAGTTTTTTCCTCCTCGTTGGAAGCACGGCGCTAGAAGACCCAAAAAAGACAGAGATCAGAGTAGAATTGCGAAATTCGACCGGCCTTGACGGTTGATGTATTTTTTTTTCTTCTCGAATTTTCCGATACTCGGTTCTAGAATTTTTTTCCCTCACATTATCGCAGCATTCGCCCTTCTTGCGATAAATCATGTTCAGCATATTTTTTTTTTTTGCTATTTCTCTTTCTTTCCGCCCAATAAACGCGGGCAACAGATTTTTCCATGCTTTCCATCGTCGGCGGAGTTCCTGCGAAGCTTCCTGTGTGTAGCATTTATTATTACATCATCGCGTTTCCTCAGATGGAGTCAAATAATGCGAGAATGTTTTCTGATGGTTATGTTCTTGTGCGTCATATGGATCTTCTCAGTGGCCCGAAAACATATTCATGAAAGTAGGAAAATTGCTTCTCGTTTAAAATGGGTGCTTCAGTCTAGCTTTCGATTTTTAATCGGGTATTTGAAATTAGATAAAAAAAAAGTCAAACCAACGCGAAGAGAATCACTTTCTAAGCACAAGAAAAAGAAATCTCAATTTTAACAAACGTTCGATTAAATTAAGATTTTAGGCAAAGGAAAAATTTCTCTAAATGGTACTCAATTCACTGATTGGCAGCTCGCTCACGCACAAAGTCTCATCCAAGGGGCTCCAAGATGGTGAAATTTGTGCATGTTATTGTGTTCAGTTAAGAATAGTTTCCGGGTAGCCAAATGGATGCCATTTTGAATTTCGAGTCCATTTGTAATGTAACTTATGAATATGCATTAATCTCGATTGCCCAAAAAAAAAACCTCTAATAGAATATTTAAGGGAGACGCTTGTACGCTCTGGAACTATTTTTAGATTAAAGTTAAAAACGTATATTGCTATCTTGAAATCGGCATAAATATATCTAGTTTTTACTGGAAATAATGCGCATGGCATTCGATATCAAAATACTCTATTATATACGTTGTGCCCTCGATGCAATTTTCTACAAAGATAAAAATAATTAATTTTTACAGGCGTGTAAAATATTCCCTCGTTTAATTCCAAGTCAAAGGTCACTCGCTTCATTCTCTGCTCGACGTTCGAGCAGTAAAGTTCGGTTTCTCCGCTGCGCTTCGATCTATGTTTGGACCTCACCAGTGGTAATCCAACTTAGATATCGTTGTGTGGTTTTTTTCGTCTCTCGCGCTGTTCGGTTCGGTAGTGTAGTGATACGTTTTCTTTTCGTCCGTTATTCGTGCCGCGATTTCGGACCCATCTTGTGTCTCTTCGACGCTTGGCCACCTGTTCGAGGTGGCAAGCTTCAACACTGAGCTGCAGAAGTTGGCAGCAAACCCACTGACACCAACCACTGTTGCGATGGCACGCAACAAAAAAACTGGTGCCTCCACCTCAAGCTACCGTACAACATCATCTGCTACCAGCAACCAACAGGCAAGCGGCTCAAAGCGGCCGCGAACTGACGATGCCAACCCAGCGTCATTGGATCACAATGCCAGACTACTGGCCAACAACAGTTTTGCCACGCTTCCGGTTCAATCGGTCACCGAGCAGACGGTGCCAAAAAAAGTGAGAATTCCACCTCTCTTCACCACCACGAAGGAAATCGCCACGCTCAGGAATGAACTTGCGGCGGCGCAAATCCATCCGTTGTTCAAGCTGTGCAGCATGGGCATCAAGATCGTCTGCTCCACCGAAGCAGATTTTACATCGGCAAGACAATTCCTGGATTTAAAGCAGCTCGAGTATTACACTCATGACACCCCCGGAAGCAAGCCACTGAAGGTGGTTATTCGTGGACTACCGGAACAACCACCGGAGGATATCATGGAGGAACTCAAACGGCTTAAGCTCAAGCCGATTAAGGTGTTCCCCATGAAGCGGACCGAGGCACGAAACCATCGGGATCTGCTCTATCTGGCCCACCTAGAGAAGGGCTCGGTGAACTTTAATGAGCTCTCCAAAGTGCGAGCTCTCTTCAACATCATTGTTGAATGGGAGCCGTACCACCTCAAGAAGCGTGACGTCACGCAATGTGCCAACTGCCTTTCCTTCGGCCATGGCACGAGGAACTGCCGCATGAAACCGCGCTGTGGCAAATGTGCAGGAACACATGAAACGGCGAAATGCGACCAAATGGAGGAAACTGCCGAGCCCAAATGTGCCAACTGCGGGTCAAACCACGATGGCCAAAACCGTGCCTGCCCCAAGCGTGCGGAGTTATTGGAAATCCGGAGAAAAGCGTCCACCAGAAATCGCAACGGGCGAAACCGTCATCAACCTCCTCCGAATACGATCGAGAACTTCCCGCCGCTCAGGTACCAAGTGCCGAATCTGCCACCAGTTCCATTGAACTATCGCCAACCAATGCGCCCGCCAGCATCCGTTCAGCAACGATTCGCGACAGCCGCCGCCGCCCCCATGCCAGCTCCTCCTCCAGGCTGGGGCAATCCAAATCCAAGTTGCAGTACCTCCACCCAACCACCGGCCGATGGACAGCTCTACGACTCGGAGCAAATGGTCGAGTTCGTCCAAGAGCTTTACCGCCAACTACGTTCCTACCGCTCGAAGGAGGAACAGCTCAAAGCCGCCACATCCGTGACGATGAAGTTTCTTTTCAAACATGGACCGTAAACGCACCATCAGCATCTTAAACTGGAATGCTTGTTCCATCCGGAACAAAACCATCGAGCTCGGTGACTTCCTTAACAGGAAGGCCATCGACATCGCCATCGTCACCGAGACACATCTCAAGCCGGATCTGAATATTTTTATCCCTGACTATCGGATTGTGCGACTTGATCGTAGCGGCTCAAATGGAGGAGGAGTTGCGATCGCCCTGCGCTACAACATCAACTGTCATCTACTTCCGAGCTTCCAGCTGCAGTCCATCGAAGCTATCGGAGTCGAGGTCGAAACTGCTGTCGGCCCAATCACCACCATCGCGGCCTATTGTCCCAAGCAAGCCAGCCTCGCCAATGGAACAACAACAATGCTACGAAACGACATCCGCAAGCTAACTCGGAGGCAGGGCAGTTCATCATCGCCGGCGGCCTAAATGCGAAACACGAAACCTGGGGGAACACTCGACGCAACCGGAACGGAATAGTACTGCAGGAAGACCTGGAAGAGGGACATTACACCGCCCTGGGCCCGGATACTCCCACCCGGTTGAGCAGATCCGGGGTCCATTCAACAATCGACATCTTCCTCACCAACATGGGGAACAACATCGGCCAGCCGATCGCATACCAGGAGCTCAGCTCGGACCACTATCCGGTGGTGGCCGAAGTTGGGTCCTCGGTCAACCGGCATCGTATCACCAGACGGAACTACCATCGCGCCAGTTGGGAGAGGTTCCGACAACAAGTTGACGACAACATCGATTTCGACATGCGCCTTGATTCGGTTGATGACATCGAACGGCAGCTGCAGAGCATCGAGCAAGCGATCTCCCAGGCCCGGGAGCAACATGTACCGGTGATAGATCAAGTGAGCAACTCTGTACCCATTGATAGACCCACTAAAGAACTTATTCAATTGCGCAACGCCATTCGAAGGCAATACCAGCGAACTGGTTTGCCTACTTTAAAAAGTCATTGCAATCGGATGACCAAAATTATTAAGGCCAGAATGGTGGACCTCAGAAATAACAATTTTTCCGACAAGATCCGCTCTCTCCCAGATTGTGCAAAGCCGTTCTGGAAGTTGACAAAAATCTTAAAAACTAAGCCAAGACCCATTCCACCGTTGATCCCACTTGACAGCAATCGCTCCACGGATCGCTTAATTACTCCTGCAGAGAAGGCTGTTGGGATAGGTCAACACTTCGTCAGCTCCCACAATCTTGGACTTAACATCGTCAGTCCACACGAAGCTGCCGTTAGCGAGGTTGTAAACAACATCCATCTAAGTCCCAATGACTTCTCGGAAGAATTGGAAATCTCAGCTGACGAATTGTTGACCTATATCAAAGCGTCTAAGAACATGAAGGCCCCAGGTTTCGATAACATCTTGAACTTGGAGCTCAAGCAATTGAGCCCCCAGTTCTATAACCATCTGGCGATGGTTTTCAACCAATGTCTGCGACTTAGCTACTTCCCCTCGTGTTGGAAGTCAGCCAAAGTCATACCCATCCGGAAACCTGGGAAAGATCCTTCGTGTTCCAAAAGCTATAGACCAATCAGCCTTCTCTCAGGAGTATCCAAGCTGTTTGAGAAAGCGATCCACCGTCGGCTTCTTTCATCTGCCGACGAGCTGAACATCTTGCTCGACGAACAATTTGGCTTCCGACGTGGTCGGTCGACAATTCACCAACTTAACCGAGTCATTAACATCCTCAGACGGAACAAGTCTGTTTCGAAAACATCTGCCATGGCACTTCTCGACATCGAGAAGGCCTTTGATAACGTGTGGCACGATGGCTTGGTGTACAAGCTGCATCGATACAATCTTCCCATCTTTCTGGTGAAGATAATTAAAAATTATCTGTTGGACAGGACATTCCGTGTTTCGCTGCAAAGTGCAGTTCCTGATGAACAGGAGATTTCCGCCGGTGTTCCGCAGGGAAGTATACTAGGTCCACTTCTGTTCAACCTTTTCACCTCGGACATACCCCCGCTCCCTGAAAATGGATCTCTGTCGTTGTTCGCCGATTATACCGCAGTCGTCCACAATGGTAGGGTAATAAGAGCGCTTACAGCGAAACTGCAGCGAAGCCTGAATGTTCTGTCTGAATACTTCACCGAATGGAAGATCTGTATCAATGCGGCGAAGACCCAGGTCATCCTATTTCCACACTCCAACTCTCCCAGACTTGTTCCGCCTGAGGATTGTAAAATAAGCCTAAACAACACAACGGTGGAATGGGCCAAATCAGCTGTCTATCTTGGCGTTACCATAGACAGCAAGCTTATTTTCAGGGAGCAGGTTGACAAAACGGTCACAAAGTGTAACGTTCTGTTGAAGCTACTGTACCCATTGATCAACAGAAGGTCTACATTATCCCTGAAAAACAAGCTTGCTGTCTACAAGCAAATCATACTTCCAGTCATCGAGTACGGCATGCCAATCTGGGAGAGCTGCGCAAAAACACATCACCTGAAGCTTCAGCGTATTCAAAATAAGTTCCTCCGGCTGATCCTGAACACCCCTCCAAGGACAAGAACATCTGAGCTCCACCGTCTGGCCGAGATAAAAATACTAGACGATCGCTTTAGTGAGTCTATCAATCGGTACAGGGCACGCTGCCTGACATCGGATCACCAGATCATTCGGAATCTGGTTCCCCACCCCTAGGCTTTTCCAATTGTAGTTTTAGTTGTAGATTAGGTAGGTTATCAAATTTTAAAGCTAACAATGCCCCAAGGACTGAACGGAAAACTCATGTTAAACATAAACATCATAAACACAACAAACACACAAATTTAAACAAAGCTGAAGAGCCCAATGGGCTAAAACACTTACAATGTTAAAATAAGTACACAAGACAAAAGAATGGAAATATAAAACATGTTAAGTAAAAAAAAAAACCAAGTCAAAGAAGGTGAAAACAATGAATTTTTTCCAATCTTTCATGCGCCATACAACAATGTTTGCAATATTTTACACAACAGCCTAGATTCAGGCGTTATCTGGCTTAAATTTACATGAAAATTGTCATGTCATGTCACCGCAATAAAACAGCCCTTACTCATTCAATCGATTGGGAAGAGTATCATCCCATTCGGATGCATCTTCAAATCATTCACATTCATTGAGAGTCCGACCTTAAAACGTGATAGTCTTCTCTTTTCTTGTTCGGATACTTACTCGTAAACCGACCAACTTCCATTCAGTTGTTTCTGCAAGCTTGCTTATTCCTAAGTACATCCACTACAACAGAAGTACGTGGCGGTTATTCAAGGACGAATCTGTTGCCTCCTAGAAGCAAGAAAAAACCAACTCAACTCTAGGTTATGTTCACTATTATGAGAATTAAAATCATAAATAGGGCTACTAGCAGAAACCATTCGCCATGACGACGACGACGGCGACGACGAGGACAATAACGACGAAGATGAAAGCAGTGTCCCGGATAATCACAAAGGATTGCAGATTTTCAGTTTGCTTTCTGGCGGCGGAATTTGACTTGGAGCACTTCAAGCGGAGCGAAAGCGAAAGTAAGGATGCTTTCTACAAAGACTCTGAGTGGTAGGATGAATGCTGTGCGAATGTTTTTACTCCCATTTCCACGATGGTTTGTTTGTGGAATGAAAATAATCACCGGTTACTGCGGTTGTTACTTGTACGTAAAGAATACGCGTATTTAAATATTATGGTTTGTTCAGACTACGGAGTTATAACAAACTAATGGCGATTTTCATGATTCAAGCCAAAGTATATGTTTTTTAAAGTGATACTTCTATACATTTATCTTCTTCTATACCTTTTTTCTATGGAATTGAATTTTTATTTAATTTCAAGTAGTGCAATCAATTAAATTCATAATGATTTCATGCGGTGAAATATCACACTGCAATCTTATGAATATCAAAAGTTTATTTCTCTGAGTAAAGGGTGTCCCGATCAAAATTTGGTCCACAGTAATGTGTGTGAGTCGATCAAAGTTTTGATTAATAAGTCAAATTCTTTTTCTTTTTCAAGTTTAGTAAATACAGAATACAGGAGAAATATTCGCCTTAGTTTCCTTTTTACCGAATGCGAATTACCGGGTCTTTCGTTTAACATCTGCCATTAGATTTTGTACAGTCTCCTTGTCCACTTTATTCGCCGCAGAACGCCAGCTTGTCTTGAACTGTTTCTCGCTCACAACAGCTTTTTGAGCCTTCTTAAGGTTCCGCTTGACGATGGCCCAATATATATTGAAGGCGCCACTCGCAGCTTCTTTGCGACATTTAGGACGGAGAGGTTGGGGTTCCGCTCGAAACAGCGGGCAACTATTTTTGTCGTCGCTGTGGCCTCCGCCTTTCGATTTCCCCCTAATCTAGCTTTCCTGGCTGTCGACAAACGTTCACCGAAAAATTTTAGTACGTTGGTAACAGTTTATTTAGCCACATTCAATAATTTTACCAACTTTGCGTGAGTGTAGTTTGGATTTTCGCCATGCACGTGCAAAATTTTAATGCGTTGCTTCTCTTCTTTCGACGACATTTTGATAACTGAAGGGCTAATCTCAAAATCAAAATAGAGGCATGATGCTACACGCACACATCATCAAAATAAGGAGTGTGCAAAATTCTATAATGCACGATGAAAGGAAATGCGTCAAGTTTAAGTCGACCAAATTTACACAACCAAATAACCACAAAGTAGAATTCAATTAAACGTACTAAAGTAATATTAACTATAACCATTGCGCATAAGTACCACAACACTAAGAAACAAAAATCGCGAGCCAAGGCGATACACCCCATAGATAGACGTGGTGAATAAAACATATCAATGAACTTGCTTGCCCAAGGAAGAACCCACCCAGATGACCCAGATAGCGCACCCTACACCCAAAAATTGAAATGGTGGCAAAAAATGCAATTGCAGTTTTTGCAACCATTCTCTTGGGAATCCTCATGATTAAGAAAAGGAAATTTTGCCCATTGTAATTCACAAAGCATTTTATAAACGAAACAAGTGTGCAAGTGGTTGGCAGTACATAGATTCCTCGAAATAAAATTATCGTTGTTTGCTAAGCCTCGACCGTCGAAGCAACCATTGGGTCTTTATTCAACCGTCAACAGCTTTTCAATATGGATGATACAATACCACAGAATGCCGCGACGCTTTTGGCCACTGATGGAATTCCGCTGTCAAATGTTCTTTTTTAGTTTCACTCGTAGTCGCACTCCGATCTCCCTCTCATCATTTGTGTTTTATGAAATAAATGAAACCATAGACTTCTCTGCCGCGGTTAGTATTAGCAAGCAGTTTCACTAATACAATCGTTTTCCTGGTTGAAAATAAAAAACAAACCGTTGTCAACCTGAACATGTTGACAGTTGATCTCGTGGTTGAAAACAATAAACAAATCGATCCTATACGTGTAAAGCAGCACGCTTGTGTTTGTGAGATCGCTCGGCGAGAACCTAATGCAAGTGTGTGCGAGCGATATTTGCTTCATTGCTGTACCGATGAGTGCCTCGACAATCGAAGCAACTGTAGGGCTTTTATTCCATCCATTTCAACTTGTTATAGTGGCTGAATGGATACTATCTAGAACTGGACGCTGGCAGCCACGGTTCGAATTAAGGACCGCAGTCTCTATAATTTTTCAATAATAGATAGAGAATAGGAATGATGAAGCTTTACTCTTTGTCTACGAAAAGTGAATCTTATAGCTTACCAAGACTCAAATAAATATTGTTAGGCTGCACATGCACGTAAGACTTTGAAGCGATCAAACGACTTAGAGATTAGGTTTAGACAAATAAAAAGGTCTAAAATAATTATCTTCTTATTTTTAGATCCAGAAAACTGCCTTGGAAGACTCCCATAGCAAATAAATGACACAAGTCACGACTGAAGAAATTACAAAACGCCGTATTAAGGGGGGATGTACAGGTAAACCGAGAAAAAAAACTCATTTTTGATAAAAAAAAATTCAAGGGGAAGTTTTTACTCAAATTAATCGAAACTTTTTTTTCTATTATAAGTGTATCCATGTAGTATACAAAAATATGTTTTTCAAAATTTTAACAATAAAATGGCGGCCGTTAGAGTGCGTTGAAAAATTCGTTGTATTTTGCTTATTCCGGCTCTCCTGGTCGCAGTTTTGATCAGAAACCTTCTAACCCAAAAAAATTACATTAATTACATTTACAGTTAGTAGATGAATTGAAAAAATAGACATTTCAGATACGCGATTCCTTATAATTGATTTCAGGTCATCGATGGAGTTTCATAATAGATACGTAAATCCTTCTACAAATGCAGCAGGACAGCAGCCTGCAGACATGTGTAATTATTATTATCATTTTACATTGTAATATCCCTCCTCTATGTTTTATATACTGTTCTATAGGTTTTCCATTTTTTATTTTTTTTTCATTATTTATTTGAATTGTATTTTATTATTCTTACCTCGGAGCGTATGGTACGGTATGTCCACGCATCCTTCCTCCCCTGTAGATTCACAAAACGCGTTGTGGTTCAAATCTACTCATTTGAATCCAACTCATTTTACAGAATCATCTTTTGCGGTAAATGCAACGCAGTAGGCCTGGCCGCTTTGACGCTTGTATCATGTCTTTGATATGCCGCAAGCATCAATATTGACAAAAAAAATAATTGGGCGTTATCTAACCCAATTATTTCCAGGATGCTTTCTCGTACTGGCTGCGTTTGTGTTAGATTAGATTAGATTAGATTAGATTAGAATTGAAAAAATAGACAAAAAAATTAATTTGCACTTTTGGCGTAACTTTAGCGAAAAAATCCGCATTTTTTCCGCCATTTTGTCAATTTTTTCCATATTTAATAATAAAATATTACTATAAATTTTAATTCATCTAGAATGTAATACTATAATAAAGAAATCCTGTAAGTTTCAGCTTAATCGAATAATTAGTTTTTGAATTATTACCGGCATAAACTCCGAAAATGCTGTGTTATGAAAAACGCGATGAAAGTTTTAATTATCGGTCTGCGCGCGAAGAAGGCGTCTTCGAAAAACGAAAAAAAAGCACTTCGAGTTCGAATTTCGAAAAAAGGGTTTCAGGAGCGCATTTTAAGGGAAATTTACTAACTTTTTATGCAAAAGGAAAAGAAAGAATTTTTTGGTCATCCTAACTGTATACCCCCCTTAAACTTGCAAACGTAACACTGACCAACAAAATAACAAAAAGACAATTGAAAAAACAGACAAAAGGACTCAACATTCGCAAACGTGGCTCCTTCCGAGTCATTTGCAACATCGTCTTCTTGGACGACATGTTCCGTGTACGGCTGGCAAAATCATTCAAAAGGGTTTACGCACCGATCAAGGGCTTGGCGTTTAGGTTTCTACTCTATTCAGAGTCCCGCCAGTAAACCTTCGTAAAAAAAGTGGCGCTTGTTAAAAATGGGTTTTCGAGCTGTCTAAGCAATTATATTAGAGATATAACCGCAAAGTTTGCGAAGGACCGCGTTGATTTATAGTTATAATGGTATCATCTACACTCAGCAAAATAAACTTTCGATATTCATAAGATTACATTATGATTATTTGCCATAAGAAATCAATATGAAATCTATAAATTTGCCTTATAATGATGTTGAAAATATGAAAATATGGAGCAACCTGAATTCGAATCTTAAACGTTGAGGCTATGGGTCCAGTGACTTGGCCACTAATATATCAAAACTTGTAATCAAGAAAGCTTAAAGATGTATAAGATCAACGTCGTGTAAAACAAAATCCGTTTATAAATCAGGCTCATGAAATTCCAGAGCATCGTTCATAAGTGGAATCTTATGAAATTCTTAAGTGTATTTGCATGAGTGTAATTTATATGCATCATTACACATATGGTTGGTTAAAATGTTAATAAAATTGATCTATTCTATAGTTAGATCCGTCCCTTCCCATAGTGCACTTTTGTGACCCTGATATTTCTGAGCCATGCTATTCAACGCTAGTATAGAGCACGCGTGACTAATCGAAATGGTTTCATAAGAGACGAATGGCCAGTTTTCAATGGCCGAAATTTTATCATTGCATTGGGTAGACATGGAAAGCGGTAACTAAAGGGTGTCCACAGTTAAATTGCATCACTTTCAATATGCTGTAACATTTTGCCCTTTGCGAAATTTTGGGTGAAATGACCTAAGCTTGTATTGTTTACGCTACGTGGATTTCATTGTGTAATGTGTCGTAGTTTCAACAACCCACTTCTTCCGCACCGAGCCATCGGAAAGATGTAGAAAATTCACCAGTCTACAGTATCTCGTGTTATAAAACGTTTCGGGGAACGTTTGACTGTCAATTGGAAGAAGGTGAGTGGTAGAAAAAGTGTTCCGTACTGTGTGAAGGATCACAAGCGAGTGATTGCTGCCTTTAAACGCAAACCCAACTGTTCCGTTCGGGATGTCGTGAAAAAGCTGCACTTGACCAAACATTTCGAAACGAGGCGGGCTCCGTTCATTCAAAGTTTACAAAGCTCCAAACCGCAATGAAAAACAGAACTACACTGCTGCGCATCATGGACGATGAAACACACGTAAAAGCGGACTTCAAACAAATTCCCGGCAACCAGTATGTGACTGCGAAGAAGACAAGTTCGATTTTCCAGAGTCTCTCAGGAAACAGCAAGTGTCAAAGTTCCCCAAGAAATTCCTGATTTGGCAGGGGATTTGTTCGTGTGGTAAACGGAGCAAGCTTTCGTGACAACTTCAACTGCAAATGGTCAAGTATACACAAATGAATGCCTGAAAAAACGACTGCTTCCGTTTCTCAAAACACACACCGTTCCTACAATTTTTTGGCCGGACCTAGCCTCTTGTCACTACCCCAACGATGTTCTGGAGTGGTACAAGACGAATGGTGTCAATTTCATGCCGAAGGATCTACTTCCCCCAAACTCTCCAGAGTTGCGGCCAATTGAAAAATATTGGGCTATAATGAAGCACGAACTTCGTAAGCATCCTAAATTTGTCACTACAGAACAGGAAATGTTGAAGTCATGGTTGAAAGCGGAAAAAAATGTCGGACTTTAACCAAGATTATACATTGTATTTTATTCCCTGAATATTTCATCACAATTGGTTGAGAGATTTGTTTTTGAGGACGAGTTTAAAGTGATGCAATTTTTCTGTGGACACCATTGATCCGATTAGTCGGTCTTGCATGACTATGTCTCCCTTACCATAGTAGTGTTGAAAGCATAGCCCAAATGAAGAGAAGCACGGAAATACAAAAGAGGTGTGACTATTTCTGTAATCATCATGGATTGAAATTAAATGAAATAAAAAGAAGAAGAAAATTTGAACCATTTGTTACCCGTTTTTAAGGACCCGGATAGGAAACACATATTTTCAAACTGTTCATACGGAGATTTGTATGGGAGCAAAAGTAGGTAATTTTTAAATAAAAAATTGAACTACTTATAATAAAAGCACTTAATTGTAATTTAAATGCAAACATTTTGTAAGTTTTCCTGATCATTGTGTTCAGTTGAACGAGAGTTATTAGCGTACAATAGTTCAATAACCTTTCACTTTAGCGTAACGGTATCATTTTTCAAAATTTTGAAATGTGACAATCCATACAAAACAATTTTATGGTCCATCCAAAAATAGTAACAGAGGCCCCCCCTCTGTCACTCTTTCTGCGTGACATAATTAATGGATGTTTCCTTATTCATAACAGCTTGCTCAAAGTGCCAAAATTTTGGGGTGAGTACCTATTGTCAGCTGACCTAGAGTGCCTGTAATAAAGAGTTACTACAACGTCAACATTGAAACAGCGATTTCATACTAATCTTCGTTCTAAGCGACCAATAGACCTATCAAATCTCGAACATTGCAAACACTCAATTGCCTTAGTGTGCCAATAGTGCATGGAGCCACCATATACAACTAACGGTACACAAACGCAGTTTAAGGACCGTAAAGGGTCACCCATAATTGATACGTTGCGGATACGTTGACGTAAATTTGACAGAAAACCTATGGGAAAACTGTCAAATTCACGCAAACGCATCCGCAACGTATCAATTGTGGGCCAGCCATAGCTATTGGAGCGTTGAACACTTACGGAATGAACAGCATATTTGAGTGCGTGTAGTATATTTAAAGAAAAATATAGCATAACACAATGCACAATGGGAAAAAATGAACCCAAATTCCCAAGTAAGAGAAGCCGCTGGTTTTTGAACCAAACTAAATGCATTTCTGACGAGAAATGAGCCAATAAATCGATTGGCACAGGTTTCGTGTTGTGTAGAGCACGGGAAGTGGCTCGTTTGGCCCCAATTCACCCTAAATTGATGGTTTTTCTCCATTCTGCTCATACAGTTGCAATCTCCGCAATTTGTTTTGAGTGAAAATGCATATCGTTCACACGTATCATATTAAGAAACTTTACAGAGATAATTTCATGTCGTGTCTGGCCCGTTTTACCCATATTCTTTCCTTTTATTGGATGTTTCTTGTTTCTTTCCGAACAGCAGCAATTGTCACAAATTGTTTCCGCTGGAAAAGTACAAATCCCACAGGATATCTCCATAGAAGTAATTGGAAACGGCTTTGGGTGTTTTTGGACCTTGTAGATAGCCCGTTTTGCCCCAATATCCATTCAATTGATGGTTTTTCTTCATTTTGCGCATATAGTTCCAATCTCCGCAATATATTTTGAGTGAAAATGCATACATTTTGCCCATATCACATTTAGAAACGTAACAGGGATAATTTCATGATGTGTCTGACCCGTTTTACATTGGCGGAGCTAGACAATTAGTCTGGAGGGGGCCTGGAGGGGGCCTACCCGAAGATTTTTTTCATTTATAGGAATATTGAAAAGAGTGACGCAAGTGACGTAATTGTTGGGGACATGTTATTTTAATTGTTACATCAAAACAAGTTTCATCGAATAATTAGGTCTATTCTGCGCCTCGATGAGTCAAGATGCTTAAGAGAATCGAGTGTGGTGAATATATATCTCGTATTATCCCGTGTGGATCAAATGGAGAATGGACTCACACGAGGTTACTGTAGTCACCCTACTCGATTTTCTTAAGGCATCTCGACTCACCGACGTGCAGAACAGACCTGACTCTATATAGAGTCAAGTTTGAACTAAATATCTTAAAACTTCAAAGAACAACATCGAGTCAATGAACATTTTAAATTTACATCAACGGTTTGGATAACGCGTTATAAATCTACAGAATTGTGTCGGTTGATACTGATTATTTCACAACTTCCTTCAGCTTCTTAACGTATTCTCTTTTCTGATGGTTTTGCTCTTCAATTACCATTAAAAGCTTTTCGTGTTAATTTCTAGAAGACAAAGATTGCTTGTGAAGAAAATATTTTTCGAAGCATTTCTTATGGAACGCAGTATTGTCATGAGCTTTTATTTTCTCGCCTAGTTTTCTTCAATTATTGAAAATAGTGCAAATAAACTTTTCATTTTGTTTTCGCAAAGCCTTTGCGCAAAACATGCGGCAAACTATGAACACTTTATCATTACTACAACTGTATTCCAACGTAGATGAGAACGACCGTTTTAGGAAAACGAATGCGAGGTTAGACCGGTCCACATTCAAGCGTACCAAGATCAGACAGTTATATCTTATTTGTCTTACTATCGTTTTCCGATGAAGCTAATGGAGTTGCTAGTTGAGGAAGAACACTAGCGTTGCTTTCAATTGTTTCGGAATTATCAACGTTAGATGTATGGAATCGGAATTCTCAGTGTTCTGAAAGAACAGTAGAGAAATAAATATGTTGTCAATATAATATCAATCCTTTGGTTTTCGTATCATAAATGATACTTTCAAATTAAGCGTTTTGATATGCAGCTATTAGCTTAAATTTGCTCCTTGCAGAAAAGTCTAAAAATACCTGGGGCATGGTGTCCCTAATAACCCGTGGTCAGGGGTTCTAATATTTATTTTTATAATAACTATCAAATTGAACTAAACAAAATGGAAAAACCTGGAACCTGTTCCACGACTATGTTTTCCTAAAAAAATCAAATATCTGAAGTATTAGGATATACCTACCTATCTTTTATTTTTTCATATTTCATTTTGTTCATTTGTCCAGATTGTACGAAATTCTGAAAATCAATTGTTACATAAACTGAAAATGCAATCTTTCTAAACATAGTCATTTAACTTCTCGAATTAGGCTAATTGAATTTATCTTCAGTAGCACTGTTATCTTCAAAATAGCACAATTTATCTTCAAAATAGCACTGAATAAAAAAAAAAATCAAAATTCAGATTTTTTTTTCAACTATTCAATGGAATTCGATTTAAGTTTCTGATTAAACAACTATTTGAAAGTTCTGTGCGCAAACCATCAACGAAGGTTGCTTTAAAGTGGAATACTATGAAAAATATAATGAAAATGTATAAGTTTAGGGAGCTAAGAGTCTAAAGAGAGTTCAAAAAATTTGAAGGAGATTTCCAAGGATTTCATACAAATCTATTGAGAACTTCACGGCAGTTCGAAAGAAAGATCTATGGGTAATTTGAGTTTATACTTAATAGTATTCCAGAGCATCGAAATTCCATGAAAATTTTTCGAAAATTTGTGAAGGTATGGCAAAAGAATGTTAACAACTACAGTATAAGCGAAAATGTTTTGAATTTTAAAATTGATGCCAAAATGGCATCAGATTCGCCTTTTTAGAATGTTTGGTAAAAATGTCGATATCAAATAATTTGAAATTGAAAAGCTCTACAATAATGAATTCTTTGGCAAAATAGTTCATTCTTATAAAATATACTGTTTTGTAAAAAAAAAAATGTTTTTAAAATTTTCAAAGATATTGGCTCGGATCTGATTTTGAAGACTTTGAAGCACAGTTTATAAATTCATCACAGTTTGAAATTCAGATTAATTCTGTGGTCTAGACATAGAGAATGTCAAATACGACAGATTTTTTTTATGAAAAACTGAAGATTTATTTAATATTTTCCACCACTGTATACTAGGAACTATTCCAGCAAAAAATAGAACCTTTTGATTGAAAATCAAATCCTTTAAAGAAATCTTAAGTCTAACTGTAAGACAATTGTTATAATAAATGCGAAATGAATTTTAATAAAGTCTTACATACAGGCCCATTATGCAGTCTATATCGACAACTAGTGGTACTGAAGTCAACCCCAACAAATGTTATGATTACAGGATTGAATTATTTGAAATCAGAATTATTTAGGACTAAGGCGTTTGGCTTTTGATAAGCAGTATTTCGAAGCAAACGGAGCAGTATTTCGAAGCAAAAAAAAAACATAATTAGTACTGTATTTATTCAATGATGGGGTTTCCGCCAAAACATGCTGTTATGAGGATCAGCATATAATACCTTACCGGGTTTCGTTATGAGGTTGTTAAGTAAACAACGACGAGAAAAACATTACTGGTACAAATGAGAAGTTGTGTTTTCAAAAACTTCTAATTGGAATTTGGTATCCATCACAACTGGTCCTTAGGGAGTATAAAAACAGAGATTTCACATCACAAGAACCATTCTATGTCTTTGACGGTATTTGAGCACGGCCAGCACGTTTGCTTCGAAATACTGCTTAATAAAAGCCCTACCACCTACGCTCAATTTCAAACTAATTCTATTCAATTCCATAACCTGCCGAGTGCTTTGGGACCTATCGATACCATCTCTTCACATCTTTGGTTCTAGCAGAAATTGCTGTTCATTAGTAGGATCCCATAATGCTGGACAAATATTTCCAATTTCAAAACATTTTAACAGACGCAAACTCTCGAGCGAAGTGGATGTAATGTCGATATATCGGAATTCTCGTGGATGTAATTGTCGTTGACTATGGTTTTCTTGATATGTGTACTGAATTTTCATCATATAAGGTACAGTGGGGTAAGTGAAAAGTGTGTGGAAGAGGGTATGCGCACTTTACTCCTTCAGAAATAGTTACTCGTTCAAACTATTTCTGGAGGGAGCAAAGTACAAAAACAAATTACTCTGGGAAAAAACCCTACAATTCCTTAGAGATTATGAATAGTGTTTCATTCAAAATTAGAAATATATTAAGAAAAAATTCTGGGGGGGGGCCTACAGAATTCTGGAGGGGGCCTTGCCCCCTAGGCACCCCCAGTAGTTACGCCAATGCCGTTTTACCCCAATTCAATTATTATAATCTATCATGGAAGTGAACGAATTTGAACTTGACGCGCGAAACTGACTGCGTGACAATAGGTCTGATGTTGTTATACACCAAAGACAAGGATCATATAAATTTAAGGCTTGAACATTCCACTATTAAGTCAAGAACTAATTTTTTGACGTTTTACGGACTTAGATTTGAGGTTACCTCAAATTCTTAATTGATTCCCGAAACAGATTATTTAATTGTTCTTTATCGTTTCCCAAATCCTGATAATCATTCACAACATCTAGGTATAATTAATATTTTTCCGTTTTTCAAAGCGAAACCAAGTTTTTCGTTTAATTCTTTTCAATTTTTCAAAGCCTTCTACGTTACGAGCATGACACACAATAATTTTCACTAAGTGAATCCACTCGACTCTTGTGACAAAAAGATTGGTTCTAAAACAATGAAACCGTAACATAATAATCTCATATAACCTATTATAACAACTGAAGAACGGTCGATTAATATGCGGATTTTTCAGCGGCTTCTCTTACTTGGGCATTTGGGTTCATTTTTTCCCACTGTGCAATGGCTTACAAGTTGGAAGTAAATCATATGTTTTGCTAAATAACCACGTCATCATATGAATATATTTAGTGAAGTGCCTTAAAATAGTATTTTTTACAGGTTTAAAAATTTATCGTCGTAGTCAACATGGACGAAGGCGAAATTTCCCCTGACTCTAAAAGTATGTCGCATTTCACGGTGGAATTTGTCATTTCCCACGGGTACAATTCCGCTTTATGATCAAGTGTCTGAACACCAGAAACCTTCGCACGTATGACTGCACACAAGGCAAATAATCACGTACCAATTTATCAAATCCTCATCCAACCTGTTGCTTCTTCTGCCTCTTCGTCCTCCCCATCGACCATTCGCCCGTTACTTGTTTGTTGCAATATAAAGTCACCTCCTATAAGACCAGGGGCATGCGCCAATGGCTTAGGTTAGAGATTAGGTGAGCGGTTCCGCTGCGGTTGTCCTTCTCTTGTTTCGTTTCAATTCCTCTGCGAACGATATTGTTGATATAGAAGGAATCAGGAAAATTGGGTTAGGAGTGTATGATTATAATCGATTCTCGATAGCACAGTTGTTGTAGATTTTTTTTCCTGCAATCACAATAATATGCGGAACAAACCCCGTTGACGGCTTTGAGTACGTTATGTCTGAGTGATTGCTTTATTTTCTTCGCTGCAAGTGATTTATCTATTTTGTAAACAAATCCCGCCCGTGTGTTATGAACTTGATCACGGCTGGCTATTTGACACCGCGTGGATTTTTTTTTGTGTATGATGAATTGCGAGCCCCTACCTCGGCGCCTACTGTGATTCAATACAAACACGGCGAAGATAGATGATGAATGCAACAAGTTATTTAACGCTCTGATTGCAGCGAAATAAGAACTTCATTTTTATTCTCAATCCATGAATTCACTTTTATGTCTCTGTCTTCGACAATGAAAGTCGCTTGACCGAAGTGCTTGTCAAAATAATCAGAAAATTGCAGTTCCCGACAACATTTGCCAACTTATTCAAAACGACGTATCTGATTTTGTAAACAAAAATGTGAACAAAGGCTCGAACGTAAACACGAAAACCTCGCCAAGCTTTTATCAAAAACGCCTGTAGCTAAACGTTATAAAGTTTTAGCTCAGAGCAATACTTAGACATAAGCTCCCCTATTTCCCATTTTCCTCACATCTGCAAGAAACATGAAATGTGAAATTCCCAAGTCCTTCCAGTCTGACTTTTGCTTCAACCCGAATTCCCATGTTGCTTTTTATTTCTCGACCGGCCCGCGCCGCAACAGGTTCACCTTCCCGTTCGAAAACGAAAGTCACGGAATGATCCGAAAATGCTAAGCGGACGGTCAAGCGAATCTTTTGAACCGTAAATCCTAAATATTTAATTTGCTTTCGTTCGATAAACAAACTCTTTCGAGAGGAGTTTTGTTCGTCCGGGGTGTCGTTCCCCTTTTCGGTGGGGCTGCCCTGCGGAATGAAAATGTAAAGGGCGATACGGTCAAAATTTGGTCAATATCAACTTGACGTATTTCTTTCAATTTTGCATTTAAAAAACCTGAACACCCCTCATTTTGAAGGTGTGTGTGTGTAGAATGTTGCTCCTATTTTGATTTTGGAATTCACTCTTCAGTTGTCAAAATGCCGTCCAAGCAAGAAGAGCAGCGTATCAAAATTTTGCTCGCGCATCGCGAAAATCCGAGCTACTCGCACGCAAAGTTGGCAAAATCGCTAAAAGTTACCAAATCAACCGTTACAAATGTAATTAAAGTGTTTGGGGAACGTTTGTCGACAGCCAGGAAGTCTGGATCGAGGGGAAATCGAAAACCGGAAGCCGCTGAGACGACAAAGAGAGTTGCCGGTAGTTTCAAGCGAAACCCTAACCTATCTCTCCGAGATGCCGCAAATAAGCTGGGTGTATCGTCTACAACCGTGCATCGAGCAAAAAAACGAGCCGGACTATCGACTTACAAGAAGGTAGTGACTCCAAATCGCGATGATAAACAAAATACGACGGCCAAAGCGCGATCCCGGAGGCTGTACACGACGGATGCTGACGAAGTTTGACTGCGTGGTAATGGACGACGAAACCTACGTCAAAGCCGACTACAAGCAGCTTCCGGGACAGGAGTTTTATACGGCAAAAGGAAGGGAAAGGTAGCAGATATTTTCAAGCACACGAAACTGTCAAAGTTCGCAAAGAAATATCTGGTTTGGCAAGCCATCTGTACCTGTGGCTTGGCAAGCATTTTCATAGCTTCCGGGACTGTCAACCAAGAAATTTACGTGAAAGAGTGTTTGAATAAACGTCTGCTGCCTTTCCTGAAGAAACACGGTTGTTCCGTACTGTTTTGGCCGGATTTGGCATCTTGCCATTACGGTAAAGGCCATGGAGTGGTACGCCGCCAGCAACGTGCAGGTGGTTCCCCAGGACAAGAACCCTCCCAACACGCCAGAGTCCGCCCAATTGAGAAATACTGGGCTATTGTCAAGCGGAACCTAAAGAAGACCAAAAAACTGCTAAGGACGAGCAGCAGTTCAAGGCAAACTGGCTTTCTGCGGCGAAGAAGGTGGACAAGGTGGCTGTACAAAATCTGATGGCAGGGGTCAAGCGTAAGGCCCGGCAATTCGGATTTGGAAAAGCGGAAGCCTAACTGAATATTTTTCCTGAATTTTATACTAATTGAACGTGAAAAAGAAATTTAATTTGATTTTTTAAATAAACGATTTCACCGATTTACACGCGTTTTCCCTTGACCAAATTTTGACCGTATCACCCTTTATCCGTCATGAATGGATATCAAGAGGAGCTTTGGCGATGGGATGGCTTCGCTGGGTCACAAATTCCTCTGTCCTTTTTTCAAACGATTCTCGGAACACAGGAAAGGGATGTTGCGTATTCTGTCATCACATGATTTTCTTTCAACTGAAAGAGGCATTTCAATCATGTCGTCTTATTCATCCGTTTGAAAAATGCATGCGTTTGCTGGGATGTGCTTGCGTCAGCAATGGTGAGGTATATGACTAAATCTAGTAGCCGTTATGATCAACAATCGATAGGAAACTAGCGATTTAAAATTGGCTCACTGCTTTAGAACCTCATGTGTTATGATGACATAGATTTTATTTTTACCACCGGCTTGATAGTCATGAAGAAAATGGATACAATTTTTGACTCAGGCTCCCATGCTCGATCCTAAGCTTAATGAATCGCTCTTACATCATAACTCACATCGAAGAACCCCTCAAATATTCTGTCAAAATAGCACATAAAATGACTAAAATAACACGAATTTCCATCGAAAACTTACTTCAAAAACCATATTGGCTACCAGAAGGAATGATGCAATGAATACTTTTGTTTATCAAGTTACATCCACTGCAGCTTGTCTTCCTGTCCGACCTAGATTCTAATCTACCGTCCAAATTATCTAACGCAACATAGAACGATTCTGCTGTTATTAATGAAAGAGCAGAAAGGCCTTTTTCCGGCCCGGCTCCGTAAAATAATTGTATCCTTAGTAGATTTTATAAAAAGGATGAACGGACGAAAAAACGTGAAAGGTTATGGTGCATACGACGAGTAAATTGCGAGAATGAAAAATGAGATGGTCTAATTTCCCTGAAACGTTGCAGATAGGGGCCATTATTTTGATTTATCAGAACTTTCGCCGGTAAAAGAACCTGACTCAACACAGTTAGAGAGATTAAAAAAAAATATCTATATTTCACATCAACCCCCGCACCAGACCGTCAAACTCCCTGTTGAACTGTTTAAAATAATCAACGCAATATGATCTAATCAAAACATATCCGGTCCCTCCTACCACATCATCGTCCACTTCGCTTATAGCGTCAAAGATGTTTATCACACCTTCTCCAGCAAAAAAAGTAATGTAGGTGTCCGAAATTAGTCCGCGAGAGCAAGCGGATGATACGGAGAAGCAGAGAACGGAGAAAAAAAATCGACCTTCACCCCTAATACCATTTTCCTGCTTCCTGGTTCTCAAAGTCTGTTTCCGTTAACAATGAAGGCCAAGTTTGCATTTGTCGTCCAATTTGCTTCTCTTCTCTACTGGCAAGTGAACGAATATTCCGGGCACATTGGGCTTAAGTTTATGCCACTTCTTCTTCTGTTTTCTTCCGGAATAATTTCCACCGAATCAGAGTTCTGCCAAAGTCTAAGTCAGAAAATCAGTGTTGAAAGTCTAAGTCAAAAAATAAGTGTTGAGTGCCAGCAATGAATAGGAATCTAGCGATTCAAAATTGGCTCACTGCTTTAGAACCTCATTGCTCCCAAGTTTACCATGAAGTACCCCATTCTTTCGCCTTGCGATACTAGAATGTTTGTTTGTGTTTTGACTGGCTGTGTTATTTTGAAAGAATATTTGTTGGGTAAATCCAACAATCAATATGAAACTAGCAATTTGAAATTGGTCCACTTTTGTAGAACCCCTTGGTCCGAAGTACACCTTCCAGCCGACACCTTGCAATACATTCTTGCGCTCTCGGTTCCCGAATCTTTGTTTTTGTTTTGATTCGCTGTGTTATTTTGACAAAATGTTTTAGGGTGTGTTCGTGTGAGTTACCTCATTATGGACGAATCATGAATTTTGGGGCCGATCATAGGACTAATGTGCTGGTACATCCTGAGCCAAAAACAATATCCAATCCTTATGACTATCCAACCGCTTGTAAATCCAGCGGCTGTATTGTGGGGAAGCAAATGTTTATAGTTTTTGCCTAATTTGAAATTGGTTCACTGTGTTAGAAACCTTAGGTCCGAAGTACACCTTGCAGTCTACACCTTGCAATACACTCTTGCGCTTCTCGGCACCTTTCGGTACTAGTATCATTGTTGTTGTTTTCATTTGCTATGTTATTTTGACACAATATTTAAGAGTGTGTTAGTGTGAGTTACGTTATTAGTGGCAAATCGTTAAGCTTGGGACCGGTGTGCTAGTACTTACTGAACCAAGAAAAAAATCGTTTTTGTATGGGACCTACTGGTCTTAGAGTTAGTCTATGATATTACCATACATTGTCCTGGATTGGTTGTTGTAGAGGCGATGAAAGTACCAGAAAAGCAGTCTAGGACTGGACAAGTTCTTCATCTACCCATCTATCCTACCCTTATTCACTCAACACCTGGCTAGTTTCTTATAATGAGCAGATGTGGAAGGGAAATGTTGATTAGATTTTGACTTGAGAAGATAACGAGATTACAAGGTAGTATACCTTTGTAGAATTCATGAGTTTTGAAAGGGATATAAATGCAGGGAGAGGCGAGTTTTCTAGCTTTTCTATGATTTCACTGGGTACATTAATGGACCTTTCTGTAGTCGATTTTTTTGCTGTAGCAATGCCAGTCAACGGTTTTGAAAAGGTTTGAAAACAACTTCCGTTTGATTTTGCACTGGCAGCAGACAAAAAAAATCATGATGGTCCAACGACACGTACATTCAGGTGCCCGAATAAAAAAAAACATAAGTCATACAATTACACTTAATGTTAAAATACTATAGAACAAAAACCATGGCTTGATAGCATAGAATGACAGATCTATGAAAAAGTTACAACATAATAGGGGGGGTTATCCCCGAATGCCACTACCCCGAATGCCACTTCCTCGAATAATCATTATCGCTGAACGACGATAACCTCGAATTAAATTCTAAATAAAAAAACTTTTTAAAACGCAAGTATGGCATCGTTCATGAATGAAACCTGTATCTAGAATTGAAATTTTTCAAAATCCTTCTTCGTCACTTTTGCAGCGTTTCATAATTCGTGAAATATTATTAGTACCGATTTCCGAGAAATACTAGAACCGATGTCCGATTTGAGTCAATTTATACCAACCATAAGAATGCTGTTGAAGCCACTCACAAAATGGGATAGTGGTTTATATATTCCAGGGCAAGGTAGCATGGTGAGTATGGCGAATCGCAATTAATTATGATCCCCATTACCGGCCCACCACACCCGGTGAACCACCACATCCAGGATGTGCAGGGAACCAGGTTTGCTATTATTATTATTTTATGTGCTAACTCGATCACTCGCGCCACCGAACAATAGGTAACGGATGCACAGACAACGCGCTATACCCCATAAAAAATAGTGCGTAACAAAGCATCGACATACCCCATCACATTCCAAATCGTGGGCAGACCACGTGCTCGGGTGTCTCTTTGATATCTGCGCACTCCGGAGAAAAGGGTGACGCTGCGTGTCCGAATCGATTCAAATATTGCCTGAAGCAACCATGGCCAGCCAGAAACTGCGTAAGGTAGATATTTACCTCTCGGCGCTTCCTTTTCATCCAGATCGATAAATCCGGTATGAGCAGGTGCGTCGATCGATTCCGCTCTCACCAGCTTTCGAACTCCTCTGATATTAGCATTTACTATCCTCCGCGAGAGTGATGCCAATTGGGATGATTCCGGCAACGCATACTGCCTCCGATGAAATAGTTCGTTACGCATTCGCGACTCGCATGGCCATAAGCCTGAACATACTGTTCATCTTCGCCCGGTTTCGCTTGGTTTCTAGCGCTGCGACCCAGGATGGAACTCCGTATCTCAGTATCGATGATGACATACTAGCCAGTAGACGCCGCTTATAACTTCTAGGTCCGTAGCTATTCGGCATGATTCTGGCTACCGCATTGATGGCTTTTGCAGGGATAATCTACGTGGCTGTCGTCGATCACCACACCCAGACACTTCAGCACGCGCATCGAGGCTATGGCAAGCCCTCCGATGACGATTTCTGCTTGCTGTACCGCTTTACAGTTGCTGATTATTAGCACCTCCTTTTTGTGGTGGACTATGCAGCTTCGTACCCTGCATCAAGTTTTCAATTATGCCGATTGATTCGGTCATCAGCATTTGCACTTCTTCCAGTGTTTTGCCCTTCACTGACGATACGATGTCATCTGCAGAGCCAACGATCACTATGCCGTTGGGAAGGTTCAGCGTCAGCACACCGTTGTACACCCCGTTCCAAAATGTTCGGCCAAGGATGGGACCTTGTGGAACTCCCACCGTGATGTTCACCAATTTCCGCCCAACGGAGGTCTCGTAGATCAGCACCCGATTCTGAAAGTAGCTCTTAAGAATTCTGCACAGGTAATCAGGGACCCTCATTCTGTGCAGCGACTCGGCAATAGCCTCACTACTGAAGGCATTCTTAATGTCGATCATTAACGTGATCGCCTTTCAGCTTCTGTTTGGACGCCTTTACGGCTGTCTCGATCACTATCCAAATAACATCCATCGTAGACTTCCCTTTTCGGAAACTGAATTGCATCCTCGATAACCCTTGCTCGCTCTCCGTAAATTTCGTCACCCTATTGAGGACGATCATCTACAGGAGTTTCTCGAGCGTATCCCACAGGCATATTGGCCTATACGATGCTGGATCCCCCGGAGACTTTCCGGGCTTCGGCAGCAGCATAAGTTGCTATATTTTCACCTGTCCGGAAAATGGCCTTTTGTAGCACATCCCTGAACATGTCCGGAAATGCCTGAATGGCCGCTTTCAGAGCCACGTTAAGGATTCCATCCGGTCCGGGTGCCTTGTTCACCTTAAGCCCTGTCGCCACTGCCACGGGCTCCTCGGTCGAGACTTGCATCCCCGTTCGGTATACGTTCGGATCGTGCGTTGGAAAAGGTCCACATACGATAACCTTCAGTTTTGCTGAACATAGCTCAGAAGCCATTGATGGGCCTTTCATCTTCGCCATGACAATACGGTACGCGTCGTCCCAGGGGTTAACATCAACGGCTCGACACAGCTCTTTGTAGCAGTTCGTCTTGCTCAGCCTTATCTCTCGTTTTAATTCGATCCTGGCCGCTCAGAACTCCACCTTATGTATCTCTCTGACTGCTGCGGTTTTAGTTCTTCAATTTTAGCACGTATTCAGGCTCTGAGATAACTAGCGCGAAGAATGCTGAGTTGCCCATTCCACCAGTAAGCAAGGCGCCGCTTGTTCCTCGGCTCCAGCTTCCTCGGCATGGTTGCGTCACATGCTCTTACTAACGTGTTCTTCAGCTCGTCCACGTTTTGGTTCGAGAGTTCGCTGTCGAACTGAAGTGCCTCAACAAAGAGTTCCTTGTCGAAGACCTTAGTCTTCCACTTCCGCTCGCAACTTTTTGTCCTTCGTAATGCGATATGGGTATACTCCTAACACCTAACAACATCGATCACGGATTCACGACCGGCACTTCTAAAAGTGGTGGCGGAACCTACGTTCGATAGTGTAACTTCCAGCTTTGCAAAAATCCCGTTGATTTTGACGATCACGAACCCTTTGTATGAACTGGACACTACTTCCTGGATCATCTGTACCGCAGCCATCGCCGCTCTATCTGCAACCCAGTTTCCGTTATCGAGAGGAACACGATACGGTTCCGCAATGATTGGGACGTCACATTTTGTTTCTGTTGTTGACTGCCACAACAGTTGCTGTGCTATGTCGCAATGATTGAGGTTAATTTGGGTTACCTCCATTACTGCTGACCTGCTGTCGCCTTTTTATATACTAATACTCTTTTTTGCAAAGCATGCATCTCGGTTGCTTTGTGCAGTCTCTTGCAAAATGACCCTTCTCCCCGCATTTCCTGCACAGATCAGATCTGTCAGGTCGGCCTTTGCAGTTCCTCGCTTGGTGACCAAAAACCCATGCACTTAAAGAATTTGTCCAGTTGTTTTGGAACTCGAGGGATGACTTCCTTAACCGGATCGTCATTGGTGCATCTCCAAGATCGCAGTGTCCCTTCAGCGCCCTCATCAGCTCGTCCTCTGTAGTGATCTCGTCAAGATCGTTGCACTCGATCACAGTCTCTTGTGAGAGAGCTCTAACTATCACCTGCCCATCAAGATACTTTTCAACGTGCGTCTTGAAGGCTGTGCTCTTGATGACAGGATCCTTCTTCAGCTCGAAGAGCATCTCACCTTTCTGGGTGCGCCTGGTTTTTACCACCTTCTCCCCTAGTTTCTTCAACTCCGGATCTGCTCTTACTTTTCTGAGGAGCTCAGCGTACGTCGTTCCACTTTTTACCGACGAGACCTAGGCATCTGCTTCTTCTTCTCCTCCGACTCGCCCTGATTTTTCTTCATTTTATCTTTCTGGTTGCCAACAGTGCGCCATTCACTGCCTTCACCTTTCTCCTCATCGTTTTTGAGCTTTTTCAGCTCCTCGTTTTTCTTTTCCGTGAGCGTGAATTCTGGGGTTTCTTCGGCGTTTCCAGTGCATCAACCTTTGCCTTCTCCGTTGACTTTTTGCTGTCCTCAAGAACCTTTTCGGCAGTCTCTGCTCTCATCTTCAGTGCGTTCTGTTGGCGTTTAGCTGCAATCACGGCCGATTTGACACGCGTCACCATCTCCTTGATATCTTTGTGGACGTTGTGCCTGTCCTTTACATAGTCATAGACTTCGTCGATCCGGTTTCTGACTATCTCTATCACGTTTTTCTTCCCAACACTATCCCCTCGAATTGTGCTACTGCTGCGTTGCGGCATGAACAACCGGAGCAGGAACCCCTGTGACTTGCTGCTTGCTCGGCGTAAGTCTGAGCCTACTACCCACCACTTAAGGTGACAAGCTTCGAACGTATCCAAGGTTTAACCGGGACGGGGACAGTTGCACCATTAGACCACTTGCTATTTCTGGAAAGTGTCACTCTTCCATACTGAGGAAGCACAATAGCCCGACTACCAGCCATGCTAGTCAATTCCAATCCGTTGATCCTTGTCGTATCCTTATTCGATGCTATGACCAGTATGCCGTAATTTAGAATCACACTGGCTTGGATCCTAGTGTGCCAGTTGGCAGTCCTGGGCTAAGGTGGCCCATGGGGAATCCGAGCTCCCACTCCGTTAACTCGGCTCGTTAAGGCCCTGGAAACGTCCTCGCAGCCCCTGCAACCTGCCGTGTGTGTGTGTGTGTGTGTGTGTGTGTGTGTGTGTGTGTGTGTATGTGTGTGTATGTGTGTGTGTGTGGGTGTGTGAGAGAGAGAGAGAGAGAGAGAGAGAGAGAGAGAATGTTTTACATATAATATCGGTTTTTTCAGCCGTTTGTCAACCGATTTCAGTTCTGTTTGCGGTTACAACATTCCCATAGAACGCTCATTATTGTTTTTCATTCCGACATTTCGTTACGAGGATATGAACGAAATAGTAGTTTAAGGCCAATTGTAATTGTAATAAATCAGTTTAGGCTACGATTATATACTGACCTATTTGTGTACCGATTTTAGCTTTGCTGACGCCAAATCAAAGCTATAAAATTCTCAAATAATGGGTCTAAATTTCGTTGAGATTAGATTATCTTGTATGGAGATATGACCAAAACAATACCTGAGAGCACATAATTGTGTGATGAAAATATACTTGTTGCAGTTCAAAACCGGACAAGGCCACTCGTACCAATCGATGCTGCTTTCATTCTATTGTGTCGCATCTGGTGGTACATCAGATGCACTATACTGCGGACTAAATGCCAAACAATGTGACTCTATAAAATTAGAGCAGGATCCATTGGCGTAAGTGGTAATTGTCCGGCTTTGAACCGCAACGAGTATATTCAATAATTACACAAAGTCTCCATTGACTATAACTGCATAATTTTCAAGGAACATGTACTTATTAAGCATTTACAAACCATATCGATCATCTAAATTGACGGTTAAGAATGTCTTAAAATTCATTCTGTGGGCTGAATGTATGAAATTTTAAATATTTATGTTATTTTAACTTTTATATTACTTAGAGTAAGGAACGGCTCTATCAAGGGTCACTATTTTAATCAATTGTTAGGAAATAGGTCTAAGACTCCTACATTTTTAAAATTATTTCTTTTAATGATACGATCATAAGCTCTATCTATCGGGCTTATTATTCGATGTATAAATCGTGATTGATTACCAATATGGTATTATAGGGGTATGTGGATTATAACATTGTTCGATAGTAAATATAATAATATACCGGCAGTTAATTTTCTTTTTAATTCTGACAAGTGTAAATATTGAAAAAACCTTGTCAAAATATTGTGAAAAAATTTTGAATACAAGACAACACTATCCTATTTCACCATGAAACGCGCTAAAAAAAAAACAGACTATTTAAACCAACGAACCAACCATTGATTTCTAGCATACATAAGTTGACATTTAGGTCACAATGGGAGCGGATTTTAAGCCGGGAGCCCCTGTTACTGAAAATAAATGTCACTTTGTGAAACTGCATGTCGGTTTGTGAAAATAAAAATGATTAGATTTTTCTTGTTTAAAAATCGAGAAAAAATAGTTGAGATTCATAAAAAATATTTTTGTGCTAGGAAGAACACCCATCATCGATACAGATGGAAAAAAACATGTTTTTTTTTTAAATTAAAACCCCCTATTTATTATTGTCATGTTGAAAATTTAAAGTACATCATCTAGAAAACCATTAGTTTATTACCTGCTGAAGAAGTTCGCTCAAATTTTACCTTTTCGAATTTTGCATTTAATTGCGTGTACCGGAGAGCATATCCTCATCAATTCTCTCTCACAACTAAGCTTGTTGCCAGAATGTGATGTTGAACATTGAGTTATATTTATTACATATTCAGGTAATCTGAAATCACTATTTATTTCATGTTTCTTCCAGTCATTAGAGGTTGATCTATGCTTATGATTATATTGTCCTTCATCTGGCACTATCATATGCAATACAAAAATATGTTTAGGAGCTGTCAATAGTACCCAACGATAAATAATGCTTCACTGTTGAGCAGCAGCTATGGCATCACTGTTGGTTTTGAGAGAGCCCATGTTTCCTCTCTTCTTTGTCAACCATGGCTATAGCGCACCGGTATTGTAACGTGAAGCCTGTTGTCTCTTGCATTCGTTTGTTTTTTTTAACCAAGCATCCTGTTTGTTGTCACAGTAACTTTGGCTAACATTTGCGTGCGAGTAAATGAAACAAGAAATACCAATCAAAAGATCGATGACAAACTAAAAGTTCGGTCGTGTACGTCTGTCTCATAACCTGCAAGTAGACGAGTTTATGATCGTACACGCTAAGAAAAAAGTACCCAAAATTAAGTGAAAAAAAAACTCAACGTTGAGTTCTGTCAAGTGAAGTTACCAGTTGGGTGCATTAAAAAATTTATGTAGGTAGAATTCACCCATCTAGTCAGTAATGATAGATATACCCAAATTTAAGTTTTAATGGTGTTAATTTTATTTGGGAGGTTTGTTTACGTCGCGAATCACAACATCGTCATTCGTTATTTGCTTATAGGTCTATATAATCAACAATCTTTGAACATTTAATGAGGACCATTAGCTATTGTTATATGTTATTTCCAAACCTAATTTGTTTATATTTTAATTTGAAGATCAAAACAACTCAATTTTAAGTTGAAGCTACTCAATCATCACGTTCTCTTCGCGCAATGAACGGTTGGGTATTTTCAACTTAATTTTGGTTGAAAATCGTAGCAACCGTCGGCGGTGTTGACGATTGTCATTTATTTGTTAGTCTAGTCGACTGCGGATGCATTATTTGTTCGTCGCGATTCTTTTCGTTTACCCGACTATGCAAATCCACAAAATTGCAGCATTTTTTGCAACGCTGTTTCTTATTATCTTACCTAATGATCATTAGGTATCTATATTTAAGAAAATTTCATCCAATTAATTCAATAATTTATTAGGTAAATTTTTCTCATTGGCATTTGAAACGTTAGTACCCATTTACATTAGGTAAATTTTACCCATTGGTATTAGAAATGTAAGTACCCAAAATTGAGTTTTCATGTTATACTGATTTTTACTTAATGCACAAAACATGCGAGATGGGTGGACAAAACTTAAGTTTGGGTACTTTTTCCTTAGCGTGTAGCAATCGACATGTTTTGGTTGATTGTTTTTGAGAGTGAATGGGTAAAACGAATGGGTGAGTTGAGGATAATGACGTTTGCAGCAAATTGTGAACTGGTCTATTTCAGTTTGCCTTCGCACACATGCAAGGGATCGCACTCGGAAATCAATCCGCATGCTTTTAAAAATTCCCTGCAATTGGGAGCTTTATTCCACCACTATGAAATTTTCTGAGTCTAATGCTCGTTGCTGAAGGTATGTGCTGATAGATTAGAAGTAAGCAGAGGGATTAATGTCTAAATATTGGCAGTTCTAATTATAGATTACATACAGCTTCGTCAAATGTCTCAGGTGCTGAATAAACTGCTTAAAACCCGTCCCGTACCCTACATAAACAGGTTGTTAAACACTATTAATGCCAATATTTTAATCACATCGATTAACGATACTTTCAGGATTACCAAATAATAGTTTTTTTTTCGAAAAGTCATCATGGTCTTCCAGATGGCATGTTGAACCGCTCCGATACTCACGCTTTCCTGTTTCAAATTGAGAATAGAGCACGTGTTCATATTGAGAATAGAGCACCATTTGTGCACAATCTGTTGACGCTTTTTGGAAGACATGCCTCGCATTTTGATGACTTCGTTGCAATAATCCATTTTTGCACTTGTTTTTCAAAATGTAAAAAAAAAAACACAATGATAATCAGCTGTCTTACGTAATTCGGTTTCGTGTAAACATCGTACTCATAATTTCTGAGACACCCTATAAGTGACTCTTTAATTTTGAAAAGTTCATCGATATTTGATTGAAACGAAAGGACCTTCACAAACGATTTATATATAAATTTTTAAACTCACCGATACACATCTCGCTGCCATAAAGAGTCTTATCGGGGGGCACTGTAATTGTAATGTTTGCAAAAGTATTTGTTTTAAATTCAATTTGTTATTTGAATTTTAAAATAATTCCGGAACAAAAAAAACAAATGTTAGACGTAATCTTCTGGCAATAACCTTCAAACAATGGAGGCAATATGCCTGGCAGTTCCAGCGAATCCTTAAAATAAACCGCACAAAACGGCGGCCAATTTCTGGGGCCGCCTTTAATTTCCGGTTTGATCGGGAAGATCTTTTCTCCCTTCTCGAGCCCAACCATCACTCTTGGAGGGTGTGGAAGAAAAAAGAAACCTCAAAAACAACGCCGCACCCGTTTGCAGCACCCAAACACCCATCAATATTTATTAGCGAAGGGCTAGTCAGTCAGAAGGGCGAGTTGCGAATTATTCCGCCAACAATGCGTCTCCACCGGGGCGGCGCCTGGCTGCAAGGATGAGGTTGCGAGGGTGGATGCCCGATTTATATACGCAAAGTTTTACATATAGGAAGCATGTTCCAGCTGTCTCTCTGGATTTTCGCATTTTTTCGCTCTTCACGCGCCTTTGGGTTGATGCGAGTCGAGAGTGCAGTACTAGAATGTGGGGAGCGAGAGAATTCACCACGTTTTAGGTTGGGAGAGAAACGACCCAAGCATGCCGGTCGTGTCGTCGCGACGGCGAACTTACGAATCTTCCGCTCAGCTCGCCATTCCGGTTCACGCACGCACGTTGGTTAGTCGGTGTTTTGTTTTTTTTTTTCGTGCTCCATTCGGAAGATATTAACATTGCATTTTAGATTGATCATCAAACGAGACATTCGCGCAACGACGACGCGCCTACTTTGATTGATGAGTTTGACGTTTCATGGTCTTGGAATGGAAGATAACAAGTGGAAAGATAGCTCGAATGTGTGCAAGCGGGAAGCAAACAATAGCAATCTCCGTGTGCTGTAGTGTGTGCATCCGTGCCGGTCGGGATTATACAGCGAAAGACACGGGGGGAAACTGGTGACAAGTTCTAATAATAACACAATCACGTCACGCAAGATATACCGCCAGCAGATGATATAAGATGTTGCCATCGTGGAGCTGTTAACGCATGTTGTTGCTGATGAGCGCGCGGTTTGAATTAAATTGTTTGTTCTATTTTGCAGTTCGGCGACAGGAAGCGGGCAGTGAGAAGCAATAAAGTGAGTGATCAACAATTCTAAGTATGTGATTTTCTCCGGAGTGATAACTGCGCCATCTATGGAAGTGAAAATCTATTGTTACATTCATTGTTTCAAGAAAATGTCATCCGGAAGTTGTAAATCTTCGAATGACTTAAAACAAGCATAACCCCCATTTAGGCAGATAGTGTTAATTATCTTTGTTCAAAAATTAACTTACCGTTGTCAGTGTTGTGTAGAAGATTGTGCTATATGGGTATAATTTGTCGTAGAGGATGAGTGAAATCCGTTCAGCCGACGGTAAAGGAGGGTGCTGGTTTGTTTATCATCCATAACCCGTGTGTACTCCAAGTGCAAGAGGCGTAGAAAAGAGATACGGAGCTCATAACCCATATAGGTATCTACATTATAGAGTGCGGCGGCTTGTCTGTTGACTCATTATTTAGACTACATATAGGTACAGGTTATCTCGCCAGCAGGCTAGCACCGTGTGTGGAGGGGGAGGTATTCATCATCTCCATATTCTCCTCCACCAATGCCCATCAGTTGTGTCAAGTGTGTGAAGCTCGTTGCATCAGCCTGGAACATCCTCTAACCCTACCGTGTGATTCAACCTTCGGCAACCATCCGCACGTAAGCCCTCGACTGCAACTGTGAAGAGCAAACTGGAGCAAGAAATTATATGTGAGATAATAGTAATTTGTTTTAGTGCAATTTTCTAATTAATGTCTGCCCAGCGGGACGCCATCTGGTGGGAGTGAAAGTGTCAAGTGTGAACGTGTCAAAGCAACCGGCGCCGCATCGGCAAGGAGAATTTCAAATTTACGACGTAGTGCCCACCGCTTGCTGCGGTTGTTTTTCCTTTCGTGTCGAGAGAAGAAAGTGTGCAACGTCACAAAGTGTCCGAGCAAATTCCATTCAAACTCAAAAGATCGGGATTATTGCTTTTACTAGTGCAGCCGCAACAGCAGTCGGTGCGATTTATGCATGAAGAAAGGTAAGCCGAACAAAAACGAACTCGAAAGTAGGTTAAGGACCCTCGCACTCTACCTCACAACATCGCTACTTATTTATCTCGCGAACCGAAACAGTTGAACGAACACTTGTCAAAATTGGCAGCACCATCTTTATGACTTGTTGCGAGCGACCCTGGCAAACGACGCGTACTTGAGAACTATTTTTTAAATTTTGATCGATAGTTCTTCCTCTCCGGCGTGTCACGTGATTCCACCAGACGCGAGAAAAAGGTTCCAACAAAAATGAAAAAAAAAAAAAAATCGCGCAGACAGACCCTCGGCCGTAAAACAAGTTTTACGACCTCCCTCTCACTGTTGTTCATAAACTCGCTCCTTGTACTCCTCCACGATCGTAAATCACGCCCCAAGTAAACAGACACAGAAAAAGAACCAAGCATGCTGAACATTTGGGACTCAAGGACGGTACTCCGTGCCTCAAGCCTCAAGGCAGCGATGGAGGGGGGGGGGGGGGGGTCAGATCGGATAGAAATCGGGCCTCACCTCAGCTGTCTGTCAACCGCAGTGGCATTGTCCAGCTTCAGCAAATCTGCCAACGATCACAATGTAATTAGCGAGGCAGAGGAGTACGCTTGGCCTATTAGAGACACCGTGCTAAGTGGTTTTTACTCATGCTGTAGTTCTGAATCGCACAACGAAAAAGGTGATCGATGCTAGCCCGGATAAACATCGAGCGGCGATTTGGCGATGTATCTCGCAGTCTGCGTCAACATCGCACATGACGCGTAGTAATTGCATTTCATTTTCTATTCGGGTTGATCATTGCGTTGTTGATGTACGGATGGATAAGGATGGAAAATTACTGCAACCACTTGCGCATTTTAATAAGCGAAGCGATAGATAGGTGATCACTCATTTTGGATGGGTCTGCAAGGGTCAACACATTTTTGCTTATAGGTTCAGTGAAGTATTTCGGAATGACAATGAATGAAGGAGAGTTGTGGAATGTCTGGCACAGAGGCTTTGTGCTGTTACATGAAAGATGTGGTTGTTGATTTCATTTGAAGTGACTTTCTTTAAGCGATCAAGCACACTTTTTAATCAAGGAGAGATCGGAGAAGTCCGACATCAATAATAACAAGTATTCTTCTTTTTCTTTTTATTCGCGATATTTTGTTTTATCTTTGGTGAATATTTTTTTCTGATTCAGAGAATTTCCAAACGTCGCAAACGTCAGCTAAAGCTTAGATAACCCCACATTTGGTGGTTGCTATGGCAATCCACTCAATGAACATTGCCAAAACCATCCAGCTTTATTAAGCTTTATTAAAGTTTTATGAAAGCCACTAGAAATTAATTTAGTTTTATTTTAGTCAGGTTTAGACAGCTTATTAACAACGATCTTAAAACCTTGTTTCCTCAAATTCCTTGTTCTCCTACCCAAGGCTTAATTTCGACTTGCTGTTTTGACATGCCTTGTTCTAAAACGACACATTCATATTATCTTATTATAGTCAGTTGAAAAAGCTTTTTAAAACCAATTTGCCTCTAGTAAATGCATTAAACAGCAAATTGGCATAGAGGGTTTTTTTTTTGCTTATTTATTTTCCGTCGGCCTATTTCCTCACATGGTGACAATCACCAACGCCAAGGAGACGACTCCACCACCTGGACCCTACCTAACGACTCATGACTATCAGCCGCAGGGATGCCATATTCACAGACATGTCTGTAAATTTGCAGACTTTTCATTTTTATTGCAGATTTTTTTAACGATTCAGACATTTAGCAGACATTTTATTTATGCTGCAGACTTTTACAGACATTTGAAATATTTTTTAAATTTCAAACAAAGGTATTCTCTGAAGTTTGGATTTAAAACGTACCAGGATCTGAACAGTATAGTAGATACGGTAAGAAGCTTTGTTGAAATATTTTAAAATATCGTAGGTATCATTTAAAGTAGAAATCCTTGAAGAAATGGAAGCGCTGGGCCACTTGAAGACACTAGGGGCCCAGAGATAAGTATCGTATAGGTCCCTTTCCGAAAGTAACATGGAGTCCCTACTTAGGATAGTGTTCAATCCCACGCGTGTTCAAACCCATGCGAAAAATGACTGTCAAAGCGTTGGTAATATTGGTCCTTTGCTATTAAGTCAACGAAAATCAAGGTTCAGAACAATACGAATCATATTTGAGAAACTTAGAGACTTCCTAGAAAAAAAATCTCCTATGGAGGGGTAGAAACTTCTCAGAATTATTGGAAGCAAGCAGTTCATGTAAGAAGAACCTTCAAAAATTCATAACCGAAGTTCAAGATCATACTTACCATAATCTCAAGACAGAACTTCCGCAGGAATCATGAGAGGACTTATCAGAGCTTCAGGAAGAAGTGTAGGGAAGAGGACTTCTCTGAAGTTTGGAATTTTTCAGAGGTTTTGGAGTTCTTCTCAGAAATTCAAGATTGAACTTCCCAGAAGTTCAGAAAAAAAACTTCCCCAAATTTTAGACGGGAGCTAACCAGGAAGGGCACTACCTATAATTTCTCAAAAAATCAGGGAAACAAATCCTCAGGACGATGCGTCATAGAAGTTGAGGAAAGAACTTCTCTCAAGTTCAGGAAATAACTTCCCAGAAGCTCCGGAAGAAATTTCTCGAAAGGTTAGTTGGAACTTCCTAGATAACAGTTAAAGAATGTTCCTAGAAGTGCTTGGCAGCTTTTCCAAAGCTCAGAGGAGAACATTCTGCATTTCAAAATAAGGATTTCTCAAAATTCTTTGGGGAGAAAAGAATGAAACTTTCCAGGAGCATTGCGGGTACTTCCTTCTAATTTGAGCACGAAGTTCCCAATAGCTCCGGAACAAACTACCCCAAAGTTCTGGAGAAAACTTCCCAAAAGTTCAGAAGAGGACTTCTCAGAAGTCCAGGAAGAAACTCCAAGAACAAATTTAAGGGAATTTTCCTAAAAATTTTGGAATAAAATTTTCCTCGCAGTTCCGGATGGAACCAATCAGAAGTTTGGAAAGAATAAGCTCAGGAAAAAACTTCTTAGAATTTCAGCAAGAAACCTACTAATGAGGGCACTACCTGTAGGGCCAAGAAGGAATTTTTCAAAAAAATCAGTTAAGAACTCCTCAGAAGTTCACAAGAGGACTTCTCAGAAGTTGCGAAGAGACCAAAAGTTTAGTTTGAACTACCAGAAGTGCTAGAGAGCTTCCCTAAAGTTCCGAATCGAATATTCCAGCATTTCAGAATCAGAGCTTCTCGAAGTTCACGAAATCCCAGAAGTTATGGTAGATTCTTTTAATTAAACCAGAAAGAAACTTTCCAGAAGTATAGGGGGATCTTTCTAGTAGTTCAAGCAGGAATTTCTCAGAATTTACAGAAATAAACTTCCCCGAAGTTCAGGAGAATACTCCGCTGAAGTGCAGAAGAGATTATTTTGGCAGTTCAGAAAAGAACTTCTCAGAAGTTCAGGAAGAAACTTCTAACAACTTAAGAAGATTTTCCAAGAAATTCTGGAGAGTACTTTCTCAAAGTTTTGCAGAAACTTTCCTCGTAGTTCAGGATTGGACTAATCAGAAGTTTAGAAAGTAACAATGGTCAGGAAAAAAAATTAATGTTTCTGGGAGGTAAGGTTGATTTCATAAATGTAAATTTCGAAGAAAATAAGGAGTGACTGCCAAGAAGTTCATGAGGAATTTTGCCTAAAGTTCAGGAGGAAACTTCCCAGAATAAAGCAAAGAGCCTTGCAGAAGATCAGGAGAGAGTTTTTCTGAAATTTAAGAGATAATCACTGACTAACCGAATAAGTCTATACAAAAATCATTCATATGTCCATAATGATATTGATGATCATGAGTGATGATGACCCCATATTAAAATATGGTACATATCATCAATGGTTATAGTTGAATAAAAAAAGTCTGTTGAATTTATCAAATGAAAACTAAATTTTGATTTCAAAATACAAAACTGGAAAGAGCATTACGGGGAAAAATAAACTATAGAAATTGTGTCATCTATGCAATTGAAGCATTCGCTTCAGTGTCTCTTTAAAAATAAGGAACAATAGTGTAAGGTTGCATACAATCCAAGAAATAGATGCCGACATGTTTACATAATCATACAACTAACGATAATGACATAACTCGCTCTCTTATTACGTCTTTTCCTTTATAGAAGTCTAACTTTCTAAAAAAAAATTAAAGACATCTATAGACATTCCCAGACATTTCAAATTTTTATCACAGACATTTGAAAAAAAAACATCTGGCATCCCTGATCAGCCGAGACCAACGGCTTTACTTCCCTTCTGAAGGAAGACGTGACCAAGATTTTTTCGCCTCAGAAAAACCACCGACGTCGACTGGGATTGAACCCAGACCCACTGGGGTACCAGTAGCAGTCACGCTTACCACTACACCACCGACGCCGGCAGAAATAGAGGGTTTTAAAACGGCAAAAAACGTGACCAAATATGTTTATAGTGGTCACTGCGAGGATAAATTGGCTGTTTGGCAAATCTGTGATTGTTTCCAATCGCCATATTGAAATAGAAGAAATAATTGAAATATTCCAAACATGAATGCACCAAATTTTGAATGAATTGAATTGATTCAATTTTCTGGAAATTCATGAATAATTTATCGAATACAACGACTGTTTTAGAAAGTATAAGCACACCTTATTTTAACGGTCACTTTGAATATAATGACATATTTCAACATGTTTTGGTTGCGTCCTTTTGTTAGCACATTTCTGAATGACATAGCATCAAAAAAGTGCTCAGTTTTGTGTTACCTAATGCGTGGTCTTAATCCGGAACAATGAAAAAGTATCGTGCACAAATGGTGCACTGTGAGCGGACTCTACTTGAGAAAATTGGCCAAGCAAGAGGGTGTAAGCGTCGGAGCAGTACGATCAGCGATTCGAAAATATAGAGAACAGTGTAGGCTTGAAGATGCGCCGAAGATTGGTTGGAAATCCGGTCTTGTTAGTCCGGATATCGATAAAAAGATCAGGGATGCCTACAAGCGAAAACCAGCGACTTCCGTTCAGGATGATGCGAAAAAACTAGGGACCTCGTCGAGTAACGTCATGCGTGCCAAAGAAAGACTTGGGCTAAAAACATACCGAAACCAGAAAAAAAAACCCAAAGGAACCCAAAACAGGCCGCGTCCGTGAAACCACGGGTCACTCTACGATTCGTTATTGTGTAGAAATTCTGGGTGTATAATAATGGACGATGAAACCTATGTGAAACTAGATTACAAAACGCTTTCCGGACCACATTTCTATACTGAAGACAAAGACATCCCCAGAACGGAGAAGGCAATTTTTACCGAAGAATTCGGTAAGAAGGTTATGGTTTGGCAGGCAATATCCGAGTGTGGTAAAACATCTAATCCGTACATCACAACGGAGACGATGAATACTCAGAAATACGTTAAGGAATGTCCCCAGAAGCGATTATTGCCGATAATCAGGCAGCACGAAGGTCAAGTAGTGTTTTGGCCTGATTTGACGTCATGTCATTACGCAAAGGACACTTTAGAATGGTACAAAAGTCAAATTGTATGTTTCGTGCCGAAAGACATGAATCCGCCAAACTGCCCGGAGGCACGGCCAATTGAAACTTTTTGGGCTTTAACCGAAGCAAAGCTTTGAAAATTTATAAAACCAGCGGAAGACATCCAAAAATTGAAAAAAGATTGGCCAAAAGTGGTTAGAATGGTGGGTAGTACCACTGTGCAGAAGTTAATGGGTCATTTTCGAGGAAAAGTTAGGAGTCTTGGCTGTGATTAAATGTTTTGATTAAACGAGAGTAAAATATCATATAAAACACAAATACAAAAAAACATGACTTTTTTGTTATTTTAAAAGTGTGTTAATACTTTCTGGAACAGTCTATATTTGAAGTTTTTTCAGAAACAGATAATTTATCATCTCCATGCAAAGCGCTAGGAGCGGACAGTAATTTTATTGCTAGAACAAATAGACATGAAGAGAAAGTGTATTGATAGATCCGTAAGAGAACGGCAGGCTTTGAAATTGAATAGATGTAAGTTTGAAAACGAGCGGAGGGCATTTGAACGGTAGTATACGATCAGGCACATAACCCTTTGTCATACTACCCTATGCAGGATAGGCAAGGGGGGAAATCCCCCTGTCGTTCTCTTACGGATCTATCAATACAATTTCTCTTCATGTCTATTTGTTCTAGCAATAAAATTACTGTCCGCTCCTAGCGCTTTGCATGGAGATGATAAATTATCTGCTTCTGAAAAAAACTTCATCAAAGATCGTTACTTCCGCGCTGGGGAGAATACAAAAAAAAAAAAAAAAAAAATAAAACAATCAAAAGTGAAGTCTATATTTGTTTTAAATTGGTTTTTGTTTGTTGAGAACAGATAATTTCCTAGGCGCTTTAGTTTTCTGCTATTTTTCTATCAAACAAAATTTACCGCAACACTAAAACTTATTTCATGGCAGCTAATAAGGTTTATGGAGGTTCTCAAGTGGTCATAACGTCTTTCACTAGAACATTTTAATTTTCAAGAACAACAAAATGTTTATGGTCTTATAGAGGTTTTGTTAACTTGTTTTCACAACCTTCTATAGAGTGGGCCACTTTGTACAAATTTCGGCTTTAAAGAAGCTCGACGCCAGGTTCGATGTAATTGTATGTGCAAAACTGTAGAAAAAGGCTGCCCAAATTAAATTTCGAACAGTTTTCTTTCAGTGTGGATTTTGAATTCTAAAAATCGAAAAGTATGCTCCTGACAAATGGACAAGAAGGTGGTAGCCATTAGTGAGAAAAATCCAAATTTTTCTGTGCGAAATGTGGCTCGCAAAGTTGGGAAGTCAAATTCATACGTACAAAAAGAGAAGCAAAGACAAGAACTGAAGGCGTACAAATAAAAAACGGTACCCAACCGAGATGACAAACAAAATTTCACTGCAAAAAGTCGTGCTAAGGAGCTTTACACCAATTTTTTGCAAACATTTTCTTGTATCATATTGGACGACGAAACATGCGTACTCCAAGACTTTAAACCGCTTCCGGATCTGGGTTTTTATACCGCAATGCAGAGGAACGCCGTAGCCGAACATTTCCGGACAAAGAAGGTGTCCAAACTCCAGAAGAAGTATTTTATTTTGCAGGCCATATTTAGTTGTGGTCTAGAACCAAAAAATTTCGTCTCTGCCAGCACTATCAATAAGGATGTGTGCGAGAAAGAATGTCTGCAAAAACGGTTGCAACCGTTTATCAGAAACTCCCAACTCTGTTTTGGCCTGATTTGGCCTCTTGTCACTATGCGAAATCCGTCCTGGAATGGTATAAGGTACAAGAGGTCAAATGCGTGCCAAAAACAGGCCAGCCACCAAACTGTCAAGAACTTCACCCAATAGATAAGTACTGGGCTCTAGCTAAGCGGAAACTCATCGAAACAAAGACGAAAGGGCTTATCTGCGGATACCGTACGGTACCTGATGGCAGATGTACCACGGAAAGCTCGAGAATTTTTCAGAACGAAAGGTTAACATCTTGATAAACTGTTTCTTATGTTGATATAACTCTATTATTGTGAAATAAACAATCGGTGTTGTTGAATTATGTGTAACTTTTTTTGCTGCTATTATTTCGGTGTCCCAAAGTTCACGTTGACAGGCTTTAGCTCAAAATGTTTTGTAGCAGTTCAATTGCCGGGCCCTGTACAGAAAAAACTTTCACTCCCTGACAAGCGGTCTTTCGGCATTTCGCCGGGACTATTATCCTAAAAATAAAATGATGTTGTGGCTGGCCCACAATTGATACGTTGCGGGTGCGTTTGCGTGAATTTGACAGTTTTCCCATAGCTTTTCTGTCAAATTTACGTCAACGTATCCGCAACGTTTTGATTGTGGGATATTCTTCAGTTCTTTCTTTGATTTTTTGACCAGTTTCTTCATAGATTTGGCCACTAAATTGTTGGAACAAACCTGTGTTTGTTTTGATTTTCGATTAGCAGCAGCAGGGAAACGTTTGGAGGGTTCACGTTCTTTGGAACCGTCTCTTCCGCGGTCCATCTCTTCCAATGACTTTTTGGTGTGGTGGGCTGATGGCGGTTCCGGACAAAATATCCAATCCTCTCTCGCATGGAGCTTGGCAGGGACTTGGTACTGTAAGTTTTCCTATTTACAGTCAATCTCGAGGAAAAGAACAGTATTTTCGACATGTCTATCTCACTGATGGTCAGCAACAGTAGAATCTTCTCCGGGAATCTGGTGTAAGAGATATACTTGACCTCAGCGCCTTGGTAGTGGACAAGGCACAGAAGACATATAAGGATTTCGCCACCTTCTCCTCTACTTTGCGTTTCAGCTTCTGCTGGACTTTCCGGTCGGGTGGCACCATCCTGACGGTCGGAACCAGGCTCCCTGTCGATGCTCTTTCCTTCGTTCAGCAAGGCGATGATCTTGTAAATGCCGGTTCAGTTGTATCAAAGAAGAATGCTAAGATGGAACAGTTGGTACAAATATTTTTTCATGTCAGTGTGCTCTTAAAAAATTAATAATGGTTCATTTCGAATGAGCACACCCCAATAAACGGGTTTATAGATTTTGTTATGCTCATGCCCTCTCGTTGTACAAACAAAGGCCAAAGTACCTTGAAAACAAGGTAAAGTATATTGCCAGCTGTCAAATTATTCTCACATACACGCTCATTTGAGCTTACTCAATGTTGAGTAACTTTTACTTAATTTTATAAATATATCTAAAACGTCCAACGCTGAGTAATCGTATTTTATGAATTTGATTTATTGTTATTCAAAACGCAAGAAAATTGCACCAAACTCGGATAACGTCTTTGTTGATTTTCTGGAAAATGCCAAATGGAGTTTTATGATTTTCACAAACCTCACTAAATTCAAAAATTCATAACTCAAGAATTCATCGTAGAACAATTTTTTTTTCTCAAGAATTCGAAAAAGATATAATCTTTAAAAAAAATTCAGCAAAATTTTCCACAGTGAAGGAAAATTTCCTGGATAAGGCCAGTATGCAGTTCAAAAATAATGTGCATTTATATAGTACAAGTAATTGTCAAGAAATGCGTTTACTGTCGGGATTACCTTGTATGCAGTTGAATAGTAGCGAAAACTGAAGACGGTTTAATAACGCCAGTAACGGCGGCTCATTTTAACTAAATGGGGCTGTCTCTTAAATTAGCTTTCACTCGTTTCGTAAACATAGATTTGGTACATAGAACAAATATCTCGTTAATTGTATGAATCATTCATATTGCTTTTCATCTAATAAAATGCTAATAGTACACCTTTTTTAAAAACTGCACAAAATGAATTTCGTGAAGACCAGCCAATCGCTGCTTCTCTTCGATCGTACTCATAAATGTTATTGATTCTGCTGGGATGGGCCCAAAATAAAAATTATGGCGCTGTCGAGAGTTCGAAGTTCATGCTCATAAATCAAGTAACCTCTCACGAGTCAACATGGTTTAGTGAGATCCACCACAGACTCAATAACAGCTCTTCCCTAAAATACAGGATCGAACCCCATGTCAGACACATTAAAAAATAGAACGCTGAACACAACTCCTCGTGGTTTCGCTTTTTTTTCTCAATTATATATTGAGTCGATAAAGTAGATCTGTCACCACCAAACAGACCTTTCTTTTTTATTGGTAACAAACTATTCGTAGCATTTTGTTTTCGTACAATGAACGAATATTCTTTCAGTGTCAACAAATGCTTCTGACAGTTGCGCCTGTGGCATTAACTACGAAGGTAACTCCATAAATAGTACAAATCAGTTTCGTTGCAGAAAACAACGAATAGATTTTTTAGTTCTACCCTCGGTTTCGTAATATCAACAAAATTTAATTTTCAGTGTACTTATGGTCTTCACTTGCTACACTGTTGTACGCGAAAACCCATTAATGGGTAAAAAACACCCATTTTCATATAGCTCTCCTATCTGTCACAAAATGGGGGAACTTTTCAATCACACAATGGGTAAAAAAATACCCATTAGAGGAAACCTAATACAATTAAAAAATTGGTAAAAAAAACGTTCAAAGTTGGTGGAAAAATGAACATGGAGGAATTAAAAAACGAGCTTAGAAAGAAGTTGAAAGCAGATTCATACGGAAAGCTGGAGGGTAAGAATTTTTATTATTTGAAACCCTGATCTATTTTAAATATTATCCCTGCCCTGGTTTTCAGCACATCAAATTTGGGCATAACCTCAGTACAAGCCCGAAGAATGCTGTTCCGTTTATTTGAAAAAAGTGTGGATCCTTACTATCAACATTTTGGAGCCTCAGCTGGCACATTTTTTCATGTAAACAGCCAAATAACGTGGATCTGGAAGCTCGGTTGGAGGATTTATTGATGGATGATTCCATAAGTATACCAGAAAAGGCATGAATAAAACAAGTACAAGTATTTAATTTATGTTTTTTTTATTGCATTTATTGATTAAGTACCATGAAAACCATGAACTTATAATATACCAAACTGCTGCATAATCTGCATGCAAAAATGAGTAATTTTTTACCCATTATGGGAAAACCTGGCTTCTTTGCAATGGGTGAATAAATACCCATTTTGTGACATACACTGCTTTTACCCATTAATGGGTAAATAGAGTTTACCCATTAAATGGGGAGAGGTACTTCTAGTGAAAATGGGTGTTTTTTCACCCATTAATGGGTTTTTGCAAACGACCGTGTAGGTGCATATTGGGCTATAAACCGGAATAAACATTTTGTGAATTATGGAAAATTTTGAAATTCCATTCGTTTTCATATCAAAATAATAAATAAACGAGGACTACTTAAAATTGAGTTGTGACAATGAAACTCAATTTAGGGTACGTTCGGTTTTACCGTTTTTGAGTTAAAGTTATTCAAATGTGAGTTAAACCGGATGACGAACAAACATCTATGTTTGTTATGAGAAATCGCGAAGTTCCTTCTAGTTGTATAATTTTGATCTAATTTGAACAAAATGTTCTAACGATAATCATTATCATAAAAATAATTTCTAATATTTGGCGTACTCTTGAAGATTTCATTAAAATAATAAAATTGGTCGACTTTAACTTTACTTAAAAAGTTCAGTTTTCGTTAAATTATTAGAAAAAAAATGTCTGAATAAGTGTGATACTCGAAACTGAGAAACCATCATTATCGTGTTTACGAACTCCTCAAATATGACTAAATGATTAAAAAATTCAGTGATAAGGTATTCCTCAAAACAATTTGTATACTTAATTAACGTACAGGAGTTACTTAATACCTACATGCAAAAACTCAAGCAAAAAACCTGCGTTTGGCTGACTTTTGAATCGAAACTGCTTAAAGTTCATGCATTTCTTAAGACATTTCATAACTATTTCTTGCTTTTGTCTTTTTCGTACCACTACATAAACATTGCAGCGAATATAATACCATAGACTAACTCTAAGACCAGTAGGCCCCATCCAAAAACGATTTTTTTCTTGGCTCAGTCAGTACTAGCACATCCGTCCCAAGCTCGGTCCCAAGCTTAATGATGCGCCCCTAATAATGAACTCACACGAACACACTCTCAAATACTCTGTCAAAATAACACAGTAAATCAAAACAAAGGCGCAAATATGTACAGCAAGGTGCTGACTTCAAGGTGTAATTCGGACCAAGGGGTTCTACAACAGTGAACCAATTTCAAATCGCTAGTTGCATATTGATTGTTGATAATACCCTGTTCTTTATAAACGTTGGAAACCGACATCACACTGACGTGTCTCTTTGTTCTCTTGTGTTCAAGATGTGTTCAAAAATTACGATGCATGAAATGAAAGGGACCGATGGTCGATCGCAAATTATGTTTGCGATTTCTAAAAAGCATACGAGTATGTAATCGTTTATCGTTAGTTGTATCCCATCGACACAAAGTGCCCGGGGTGTAGGCGGATATAAGAACATACGATCGCAGGAAGTGTTTTTACTGCTTTCGGCAAGGCGTCTGATCTGATATCATTGTCAATGTGTGACGGTAAACAATTGAGGTACTATGATTGGCGATACAAAGGTAGATTTACCATCAGGCAGGAGAAAACTTGCATAAAATAGCGAAAAAAAACTGTTTATTTTAATTTTAATATAGTCGTTATACAACATATTGTATTTCCAACATATCTTGTTACAATATTTCTATCGTGAAAAGAAAACAAACAATATTAGGCCACCTGTTTTCCTCTTTCGAAAATATTTATCACAAATTATTCTTATGTTAACTTGCTAAACTAATAAACATTATGCACATTAGAGATTCTGCTAACGCTTGAATAGACGGTTATGGAAACGTTAGCACAGGTGTGCTAATCTTATTTCCATATCCTACAACGACCTAAAACACTCCACATTGACGTCACCTACTGCCTGTGTATGTGTTTTCGCTTGATCAGACAGCTACCTCAAAACTCATTTGTAAATTAGTTACTTTTAATCTAATAAGAAGCCTCCAATCCCAGCAACCATGTTCACTAATTGCAAACGCTAAGGTTATGTTCCGACGGCATTCATTGCGTAACGAGACATGATTATAATTATTGCCATCACACTACAACAGCACGCAGCTGTCCGGATCGAACCACTTTGAGACAGCAACACGATCATTGCCTCCACCGTGATCATGATGATCGTTCTGGTATAGAAAATGATACCTGTTAACTCGCAGCAACGAGAGAGTGGCAGACCTAACTGGTGCAATCTGCTCCTCCGGTAAACTCGCGATGCGGGCGAGAGGTACGCAGTCTACGTCAGGCCTGCAAATGGAGTGTGTTAATGAATGACTCTACTCACCTATATGAAATCAGATAGCTCTAGAATTCCCCAGCTCAATATACAGGTATATTTCACACCTTCAAGAGCGCGCAAAATAGAAGATTAATTATCAAGATAACCTCAAACGGGCGATTGTAAATAAAGGGAGGGGAATGCGTCGTGGAGATTGTCAAACGTACCTCGTCCGGCCCTAATGATGAACTTCCCAACGACTGACGCATTATCTGCTGTTCCAGTATTGCAAGATTGTTGTTGAGTGATCGGTAAAATTATCCGGGTTTTGCCTCCGCGAAACTTGATGCGATCGAGGAAACAAACAACAACCGAATCAATCTGGAAATCTGTTATTTTCATGACCAGTGCCGGGTCAATTGTTTGTTTACAAGCAAGTAAAGTTTCCTTCACCTCTCTTTCCGGGGGTTGAAGGGTGCGCTGGAAAAATAGATTGCTGCGATTGATATTGACGCTTGTCTGCATATTTGGATAAACGATGCGCAGTTTGACAGTTGTGGTTCAGTTAAAACGGGAGAAGCGGGATGGAAGAACCCGATCAAAACAATTTCAAATGACGATGATAGATGATTTCCCAAATCATCCATGGACATGTCGTCTTCAACGAGAAACAGTCGTCAACAACTTCAAGAATTGAAAAGCAGTTTTTTTCTTATCTACTGTTCTCTAATTATCAAGCAGTGGACACCTGTAACATATCCTTAGTATCTTTATTTTGAATTGTTTTTGAATTTCTATAAATGATGTCAGCTGTTCAGGCTATTGTCAATCGTGTTCACATTTGTTTTCCCTAATCCATACTAACTATCAATTCCGCGAACATAAATTAACCACCTCAACCCTTAACTGACGTTCTCCCTCCTGTTCTGCTTCCGCTTTCAGGACCAATCCGTCAGCAAATCAGTGACGACGCACTCCGCCGCGGTCCCGCAACCATCCGCCCTCTCCACATAGTAGCGAACCGTTGCAGCTTCCAGACCTAGCACAACGTATGCATTCACCGCACGAAACTGACGACGACAACGGCTATTACTTCTACGCCAACGGCCGCGACCGCATTTGCTGCTGGTGCACTCGTCGAGGAGAAATTGCTAAAATAAGGCCATCAACGTCCAGTGCCATCGCCATAGCGACAAACGGCCTTATCGATAGCAATAACAACAACTGCAGCGATCACAGACGGCGGCGACGTCGCCGACGACGACGGCGGTCGTTCACGTTCAACGTAACCTAGAAAAGTTACACAGTCACACACACAGTGCAATCCTGCAACAAAATTTCCATTTTAGCACGCCGCGGTGATCGCGCGATCGCGTTGTTTTGTTGTGTGTCGCGCGATGAATGTTGATGAGTGTTGAGATTTATTTGCCATTTTGCCAGTGAGGGAGGGACGGACGAAGAAACGGACGCACAGTCGGAAATCGGTGTACGCAATTAATGATTTATGGTACAAACAAACCGTCATCAGGAGCATTACCATCATCATCATCGTCGTCGACAGTGTCGGAGAGTTCGATGAAGTGTAAGTTGTATGATTATCGCTAATTTATTTTGTCGTGCTTTCCGCTGCATTGGGTGGGAAATTTAAGTTTTTCGGCAAAGCAGGCGGAAGGTGTGCTTGTTAGTGCGGTAGAATAGATCCTTCCGGAAGGGAAAATTTATTCGTGTGAAGAATTCAAAAGGTTGATAAAAGCGACAGCCTCTTGGGGTTGTACGAACTGTTGACGGTTGAACTACCCAAGTAACTAAAAGACGCATTTATGATAAACTTTGTGTTCTTCTTCTTCTATTTGGCTTTACACGCTCTACGAAGATTTGCCTGAAAACACTGAAAATATGTTTTCGTAATTTCGCTTATGCTCGTTTTGTAAGCATAGTCTTCGTACATGGAACACATGTTCCATAAATTCGAGCGAGATAAAACCTTAGCAAAGTATTGCCAGACTTTTGGCTCAAATGCCAAGAGTCCACCCACAGAAAAAAAGAAGCATAAATTAATCTCTCTAGCATCTATGCTTCCAACGAAAAAACATGAATTTTCACATTATTTAACTCTATATGGAAGCGTTTGGTACAGTAGGTTCACGCTTTCTTCCTTCCCATGATTCAAAGTAGTAGAGGGATTTCAGACACTGTTTCTGAAATCGCTCTATTTCCTCGAGTCTTCTCTGCGGTACAAGACAAGGTGACAAAGAAACGATGCATTCAAGAAGTCGTCAATTTCCAGGATGCTTTCAAGAATTGGCTGCGATAGTGTTAGATTAGATTAAACACATGTTTCGTAAATTCGACAAAGATGTTTCATTAGGGCCCAACTGACAAACGTAAACAATGGCTTTTCCGCGAATTTTACGTCATTGAAAACTCAATCCACCACGATCATTTCGAAGAGGAAGAGTTCACCTATTCGATAGAATTGGAGTCTTACATGGGTAAACTTTTGACCTCGAGAAATTTACGGAAGAAGCCATTGTTTACGTTTGTCAGTTAGGCCCTACACTGAAAAAATACTTCACATAGCTACTACTGGAAACCAGGAGCCTGGAGGGCAGTCATTTTGCTGTAGCCAACATCTCTAACATCCAAACATCAAAAGATTCATTGTTTGTAAACAATACTGGCGCTCTTACCCGCAATAACAAACGTCAAACGAGCCTTATTCAAATAAGGCCCACGATATGTTGCATACTGTCAAACGTTAGTTACAAGGATAGGGTTGCCAGGTCCGTGCTGGAAACACATGTAGATATTTGTATGTATGTAGTATGTAGACGGAATCAAATTGCGACACACACAAATATTCGGCAAAATTCGCCCGTTCAACCAATCATCTTCAAACTTTCAGGGAGTAAAATAAAACATGTTATGAATATAAAAGTACAATAAAACATGTTACGAATTTTTGCACAAACCTTCTTCTTTACACTACTCATAAAGTCGTGTACAACATTTTGATCAATTTTTTTTGCGTGGCATATCTTCCTCCGATTTTACTTTCATATGATGCTTTCCAAGTGCCTGCTTCATGATGGCCCAGTACTTTTCAATTAGTCGCAGTTCCGGTGCGTTCGGGGGGTTGAGATGCTTCGGCACGAAATTGATCTCTTAGCCTTGTACCACTCCAAAACCTCTTTCGAGTAATAGCACGAGATAAAATCCAGCTAGAAATTCGTAGGACCATCGTGTGACCTCAGAAGAGGAAGTAGACACTTTTGATGGCATTTCTTTAGGTTCCTTTCTTCCCATTGACCATTCCAGTTGTCACGAATGAGGTGCTCCGTTTTCCACACGACCAAATTGCTTGCCAAATCATATATTTTTGGCAAACTTTGACATCTTTTGCTTGAATCCTAGAGGGTTTGAGCTGTTTAGTGGAATACCTGTAACTAGAAATTAGAAGAAGAATTAGTATCTTCCATTTAATTCCAACTACCTTTGCTTATCTTCGACAGATAATCGTATTTCGTCTACAATGTGCAGACTTCTTCAGTGTCTCGTACTAATAACTCGACAGTCGAGTTATTAGTACGAGACACTGAAGAAGTCTGCACATTGTAGACGAAATACGCGTATCTGTCGAAGATAAGCAAAGGTAGTTGGAATTAAATGGAAGATACTAATTCTTCTTCTAATTTCTAGTTATCTTTTGCTTTCTAACGTCCTCAAGGACAACGAATTTCTGATGAGCAGTGAAAAATTGGAGCCCCGGAAGCTGCCGCAAGTCTGCTTTTACATACGTCTCATCATCCATAACGAGGCAATGTGGTTTCGCCAACATCTGGGTGTAGAGCATCCGTGCTCGTGTTTTACCTACCGTATTCTGCCGTTCATCGCGATTAGGCACCTTTTGGACTGTGTACGTGTGTAGTCCTTCACGTTTTTTGCATCTTGCACGAAAGTTTCGGTTAGATTCAGTTTTTTCGCCACATCTCGAACTGAACTGTTGGGATTCCTCTTGAAAGCTTGAACTACCCGCTTGTGATTCTTAACATGATACAAAGATCAGGATTTTCGAGGCACGTGCGCAAAATTTCTTTGCACCGCTGCTGTTCTTCCGACTCCATCTTCAAAACGATAGCACATTTGCTAGTAAAACTGTCACAGCGTAAACAAATACACATTGAACTAATTCCACCCACAATTTTAATAGAGAATACCCAACAGGTAAAAAGTTACAACCATTAAAAAATTGCAAAAAAAATGCAATTTGATTCCGTACAACCTTTATGTGACTGTTACATGAATATCACATAGAAAATGAATTTCTTCTTGACTAATCATTAACATTTCACTGGACATAAGAGATTCACTTGATTTTCCAAAGCATTTTCCACTTCCTGAATCACATGAAAGTTAAGTGAATTTCTAGTGGATATTAACCACTGATTGAATAACTTTAAAATTTCTCAATTGAGGGCTTCACTTGCCCTTCCAAAGCATCCAATCTCTATAGTAAAGGCTAAATAAAAGTTAATTGGTACGCACACAAAGACCTGTAATTCGTGACTCAATTAGTTTCAAAAGTCCATAAATGTACTTTTATTAAAACTTCAAAGTTACAGCATTAGATGGTTACATTTCTCCAGTTCGAACGAAATCTCGAACCTTCCTCTTGATGGAGCTTGACGCTCGCACAGTGGAAGTGAACCCGGAATCAGCGCATTTCTCCCATTTCACCCGCATTGGCTGGATGTCCTTGACTGCCCCGCCGCTATGTCGAAGTCGCTGCTATGAAATTTCCCTTCGATTGGTCTAAATTACGGGCAATTTGAAGGGTTCATTTTGAGGATGAAATCGATTTTGTTGGCAGCATATCACTCCAGGAGCACCTTGGAGTAGTGGCAGCTGGTCAAATTAAGCACTATGCTCGCGGATGAAAGGCAATACACCCTTTTTCAGGAATTCTTCGATGTAAACTAGGGATGTCATCGTCGAGAATGTGACGAATGGTTCCGTTTTCAGACCACAATTGCAAATCGCTTGCCAAATCATGACCTTCTTCGCGAACTTGTTGGCAAACACGTACTTAAATCTTCCCTGCACGACTCCACGTCCAGTTGCAAAGTATAGCTTTTGACGATAAACCCTAGTAGCACACTTGTTGCCATTCGGTTGAGAAAACATAAATATGACTTGCTAAGTAATACTCAAGTTACTACAACTTATTATGATCTTAGTGTGCTACTTGGGAAGCTGCTTAAAATCAAGTTTGACGTATATTCATGGATCAAAGTGCAGCCCTTGTGTTTCGTCAAAACACGGTCGTGCAAGAGCCTTGCACGCTTTTTGGCCACGGAATTCTGCTTCATGTGCCGGTTCGGATGTTTACTAACTTTGTACGACTTGTATCCTTCCCTGGCAAGGATGTTCCGCACCGTTTGAAAGTTGGCGTTGTACCTTCGGACCACATCTCGGATCGAAAGACTGTGATTGGCATTAACGCACCTCAACACATTGCTTCACACTCAGGGTTTCCTTGCAGGTTTGGAGCACTTCTTTGAAGAAACATAGTTCTTCCGTGTTGTTATAGTTAGACCTGCAGCAGAGTTGTGAAGAGAAAGTATTGATAGTTCCGTTAGCGCACGGTGGGTTGTGAAAACTGAATAGAAGTGGTTTTTGAAATTGAGAGGTGGGCATTGCGAGGTAGTATTTTGAAACAAACACACAATTTTTGCCAAGCATCCCCATGCAGATTAGGTCAAGGCAGGAACGAATCCCCACCTTGACTGGCTACTATTTTTATTCAGTCCAAAGAACCAGAACCTATGCTATTAGTGTGTGAGGCTTGACTATTGGTTCTTCTCGAAAAATTATAGAAACTGTAGTTCGGCTCGAATGACCTATTAATGATATTTTGTTTGTTGAATGTCCAACGTGCTTGTAAGTGTTAAATGGATCCTGGGTTTACGGAGGAAACAGGGTTTGCGATTGAAATTTTCTGCTCACTCTTCTTGAAGCACGTAATACTACGATAAAAATAGACATTTACATCGTCTTCAACTCTAGATTGAACAGACCAAGGTACAGACTGAACATTAAACATAAAGCGAATTACAACGAACAACTTAACCTAACACCCAGTGGACCAGTTTGGGCATTTTCGTTTTGCGGAAAGTTCCACAAGCTGGAGCGGGAATCGAACCCTCATTTCATAGCAATTGCTAGAACGACGAGTGGTGCCGCTAACCACTTGACCACGAAGATGACGTGGGCGATTGATTTGGCATTTTTCTCAGGGACGCGGCTTTTTAAGCAACGCCATGTTGAGCCGGTACGTGGTAATGAAAATTTCGATAAACTCAAGCGAAAAAATGCAATCAAACATACTCTTTAGTTGGCAAATTGATTTGATCGTCCTGAAAAGTTTGTTTACGGAGGGGACATCGTTCGACATTGAAATTTTCTTCTCAGTCTTCTTGAGTTGCAAGACGTTTGGCAGGACATCACTCTGTGAAATGGTCACACCGGAGAAAAGTTTGTTCAGCTCCTCGTCATTGCCGATGGCCAGCTGCAGGTAACGTGTCTGGTCTTCTTTTTTTCACGTTTGCTTGTTTGCTCCGTGAACACGTTTGTCGCATACGGATGCACAGCGAGAAATGATGGTTGGTCGGATGTCCCCATATGTTATATAATCGCTGGTACGGTTACTATACTGGCAGTATAAACCAATCAGAGCGTGGCGCAAAAATGATGTCATTTTCGACCAATAGCTTTGTGCATTTAGAAACTTTTCTTCTAAGAACTTTTTAATTAGTCTAAACAAATGTAATTAATTAAATTAGCAACAGAGATTGAGCTTTGATGTTCTACCTTTCGAATGAAATACATATCCTCAAATTTATGTGGGCCAGAGAGGAGATATTATCGTTCAAAAGCTCCAAACCCTGCTGTAACGCTTTCGATTTCAGAAATTTCAGAACGGCGCCTCCATACAAGAATGGAAAAGGGTGGAATAAGGTGGATACAACAGCGGTACAAAACTTGATGGAAAGTGTGAAACGTAAAGCCCGACAGTTCGCATTTGGAAAATCGGAAGCCTCAATCAAATAATTTTCCTGTGTTTTGTAGACGATGAACTGCAAAAAATAATAAAGATTGATCATTTATATAATAAACTAATCAGTGTGCAACTTAATCATGTTTGACCAATTTTTGACCGTTCCACCCTTTATATAATTGATAAATTGAAAAAAAAAACTCGCGTCTGTTATGCATTTGGAACTTGATCTAATCTACCCCTAGTAGCACACTTGTGGCAAACCAGTAAAAATTACTTCAATGTGATTCAGTTAGGTCACAATCAAGTTGCTGAAACTACTTATGATGGTTTGGTGTTGCTTGGGAATCTAATCTAATCTCACACTAACGCAGCCAATTTTTGAAAGCATCCTGGAAAATGGCGGTTTCTTGAATACATCATTTTCTTGTCATCGGTCAGACCAACTGACGTAGTATGTGCCGCAGGATTCCAAGAAATAGAGCGATTCCAGAAAGATCTAAAATCGCTCTGCTACTTTGAATCAAGGGAAGGAAGAAAAGCGTGGACCTCCCGTACCAAACGATTCCATGTAGAGTTAAACAGTGGGATAATTTGTAGTTTATCGTTGGGAGCATAGATGCTAGAAAGATTGGTTTATGCTCCCTTTGCCCATACTGGGTGAACTTTTGGCATTTGAACTAAAAGCCTGGCAATAATTGTCAAGGTTATATCGCCTTATTTTGCCCCGATATGCATTTTGAACTAGATCCTAAAGATTTGACTCCAGAAAAAATAGGACACTTTGTTTTGGGTGTACCTTTTTATCAGCGATCAGTTAAGTAGTTTTCAAGATGCATTCTGAAACAAGAAGAGCTTATGATGTAGAAGGAGATGTTCGCTCATCGCCATGAGGCATCAAGAGTGGACAGTGATGTTTGCTAGAATGAAAGATATGAAGAGAAAGTGTTGAAAGTTCCGTCAGTGTACGGTAGATTGGAAATAGAACATAAGTAATGAAAATTGCGCGAAAGGGCATGGGTAAAGTAGTTACTCGAACCAAGGACGTTACTTTGCCTAACGTCCCACTGCAGGGTAGGTCGAGGCACGGACGAGTCTGCCACCTCAACAGGCAAAAGTAACTTGTTAGTACGCGCTCATGTACTACTGATAGCTGTGTGATAGTTTCTAGCGGTAGTTTGTATGCACTCTGTTTTGATGCGCACATGGAGAGGGAACTTTCTCCTTTTTGGGTTTGTTTTTGATTCGCAACGTCTGTCCACTCTTGGTGCCTCATGGCGATGAGCGAACATCTCCACAAGAACAATTCTTCTCATATCTTCTCTGTATTGTATGTCAGCTCCAAGAAACCTGCAGTCAACTTCACGTGATGACTATTCTGGAAACATTAAATGTCCGTTTAGAGCTTACCTCATGTGGTCGGTTTTAATTGACAGTATATGGGACAGCAAATTTATTCAAAAACATGTGCTGAAATACTGTGGTATTCAGAACGGACAGTGGTCAAGTGGTCAACATAGACATAGACTCGTCATTCTGAGTATTCTGAATATCTGTACTATGAATGTATAATATACGATCACAAAGGAATGGAAACTCGTGGAGAAATAACATAGGTCATAAGTGAGTAAAAACTAACAACAAGCTTGCACATCATCAAGGGAAGAACTTCATAATTAACTATTCTAATTTTCAAAATTATACAAATAATTGAGACTCACCACTCACTATCTTATGCGATGGGTCAACTTATATAACATTAAAAGACCACGGCGGAATAATATAAGAGATCGGCCAAGACCGCCAAAACATACGAAATTGGTTTCAGACAAATATAACAGACACGATGAAAGGATAGTAAAAACAAAATTCAATAATGTAGAGCACATGAAAAGAATATGACCAAATGAAACAAAACAATGGACATGAACATAATGCAAAGAAAGGAGAAGCAAACCTGGGAAATGTAACACCTTTTGAGGCAGTGTCAACAGCGTCTCTGACGGACGACATGATCCTTGCACGGCTGTTGAAATACTTCAAAGAGAGTTAAGTTATGTCACACACAAGGAACAATAAGGGAAGGTCCATTAATTACGTCACGCAGTATGGGGGGAGAGGGGGTTTGAGGAAACGTGACGATCCATACAAAAATTCGAAGGTCCATACAAAAAACGTGACAAGGGGGGGTTATAAAAAGGCAATTTTTGCGTGACGTAATTAATGGATGTTCCCTAACTTCTTATTTTTGGTTCGAGAAAACTGCTTCGGAAAACTTTCAAACAAATAACAATCCAACGGACTAGACTACAAAAGACAGAAGGAACTTGAAACAAATCATTCAAGCTGAAAACGTGATACTGACTAACAAAATCACAAATAGACTATGGAAAAATAATAACAAAGAACAACTATAACATAACAAAAATTCTCAAACGTGGCTCCTTCCGAGTCATTTGCAACAGCGTCTTCTTGGACGACATGTTCCGTGTACGGCTGGCAAAATGATTCGAAAGGATCTACGCAACGATATCATCAAAGGCCAGAGGCGTAGAGGTTTCTACCTATTCAGAGTCCCGCCAGTAAACCTTACGAAAAAAAGGAAGAAGAGCCATGCCATCAAATCTTGAGCGCATAGCTCATGGAGCAGTGTTAAGAGAAATGTACGAGCATTCAGCTTGGAGGAGGAAATTCAATGAATAAATTATGCCAAAATATATCTAATATATAGAGTTATTTTAATCCCTGAAAATTTGAGAAGTATCCAATTTAAAATGAATTTTAAATCGGTGATAATTTTTGTGTGTCTCATTTTTTCCGAGTCCAGTCTTTATACGGCACTGTAAATTTCTTGTTTATG